>APFE030883842.1:132955-144076 GCA_000404065.3 Pinus taeda | reverse complement strand
CCTCAGAGCAAGATGTTGTCGTCGATAAGGACAAGACCCACCAGCAAGAAGTCAATGGAGACCTTCTCAAACCGGCACGAGTAAAGGACCAATATAACTGATGTGATGATAGACATAGTATTGACAACCAGGGATGGACGACTGAAAATAAGTCAAGAGACACCGCAGAGAGGCTGACTCAAGCTAACTTCCCTTGAACAAAAGCACAACTCAATGTGACTATGTGGTAGCATATGATGACTCTGTATAAGCTCGTTGTGCAGGAGGCACAAATGAACCCTCCATATGATTGGAAGCGATAACCAATCGGGGGAGAACTGACTCAATAACAACGTTAAGGCATACCGAAGTCAAAATAAATCCCACCCAAGTGGAGGAGACTTTATTTCGAGTGCTTTGTTCAAGGGCGACACGACTGACTCTAGCTGCCAACAATAAATGGAAATATTGTCCCGTTCCCGCCCTTTTTTGGAATATATAATTTTTTTGTCTTTTTCCTTAAAGCTAGAAAAAGAATAAAATAATGTTATAGTACAGTGGAAAGAACGAGCGTCAGCAAAGCAGATGATCTAGTTCTTGGGATTGGAACATTCCTATGCTCAATGCAAGGAGGCAAAAACTGGCCAGAGACAGTCAAAGGTGTGTTCCTTCCACAGGTAAAGGTGTGTCAAGTTGCAGAGTTCAAAGGTATGCAAGTTTGATTTTGCAGTAGTCATGGTCAAAAGTTGATTTAAACACGAGTCCAAGTGAAGCCGGCTTAAGGCCAAAAGGTGCATATAGTCAAAATGCAATGCAGTAGTACAACTCAACACAAAGGAGCCTCTAGGGTATAAGGCCAGAACGAAACGAAGAAGCAAAGAGGAATGAGTCTTCATCGTATAAGTCATGGCAGGACTAGAGAGGACTCCCGAGCCTACTCAAATCAGAGCAGCATGGGCAACAAATGTTAGTGAGGTGCTAACTAGGATGCCGATGTAAAGGATGGCTCTACCATCGTGTCATGATTTAAAGAATCAGTGAGTGAAGATGGTTTGCAAACCATAACACGATGGGATCGACCCTATGGCAAGTGTATCAACAGATGGAGGTTAGTATGCATGATGCAACGGAAAAAATGGCTTCCCTAACCTATATGCCAGTGAGAAAACGATACCTGCCATGACGGGTCAACAGTCATGGAACCGTCTCGAAACTGTCGAAAACGTCCAAAATGCCCTGAAAATCAAACCATTCTCGACATTCCAAGCTCCCAAGTTAAAAGTTACATGAGACCAAACAAAATTAAATTTTGAAAAAATTTGACATTTCCAAAGCTTATAAAAAGGATTTTGGACTCACCGTTTTTCACCATTTGAATTTGAGAGCAAAGAATTGGAGCAAAAGGACTGAACTTCCCATACGCCAAATTCAACCGTTCAAATTCCTCAAAAATCTCTAGGTAACCCTCATTCTTAACTTGTAATTGATTGTGATTGTTTTTAGAAGTTTTAATTAATGTTTTACCGTTGAGTTTTTTGCCGAAATTTTATCCGCAGCGTATACACGGGTTGGTAATATGCAACCCATGTACACACGGGCCCTACACGCGACTGTGTGTAAAGGGGACCCGCGTATACGCCGCGGACATTTCAAACATAAAAACTAATGGTTGAAAATGATTTTTCCTTCAGGATGACAATCACCTGGCGAGAAAGAGAGCATACCGCAGTAGATGAAGAAGCTATGAACAGTCCAAAGGCTTTGGATGCATTACGGGGATGCGGTTTGCTTAAGTTCTTCAAATTACCAAATATGAAAGCAAACACACGTATGCTCGAGATGCTTCTTGATTACTGGAACATCGAGGAGGATTCTTTTATGATTGACCAGATGCCACTCAGGATAGAAGTGGAAGATATCTATTTCATTACATGCCTTTCCCGAAGGGGAGAGGTAGTACATTCCCGGGGGAGAAGATGGAGCAGTCTCTCCATAGAGGACTACGTACAGATATATTGCCCGGGACATTCGAAGAAAGTCGGAAGTTAGATTTCCATCACACATGTGGCGAGTCTACCGCTGAGAATAATCCTGTTCATCATAGCTCAAGTGAACATATCCACTTCCCTGCATCAGGCATCACGGCTCAACATGAGCGTGGCGGTTGACTGTCTGACCACAGTGTTTGATTGGTGTACTCCTCTTTTGGCTAGCATGAAAAGCCAACTCACTTCTATCAAGAGAGGACAGACCAAAAACTTCGGTTATGGGACTATTTTGTGCTCTTTCTTCTTCGAGAGAGTCCCTGCACTTCGTCCCAGAGTACCAGTTTCAATCAGCGCCCCGCGAGATCCTCGAATGGGCAGGTGGGATGACCTGATGAAACATCTGGGAGGTGGGGAGGTCCCACGGACTGCTTTCGATGATGATTTCTTTTCCTGGTGACATCAACAAATTATCGCCATTGATGACTACCCCTATGCCGGGTTGGATTTTCGAGGAGATCCCGATCTAGCATTACCATCGACCGCAGCATGGGGCGACATTGGTAAGTGATTTTTGATTTTATGATTTTTTTTTATTTTTCAAATATAATAATGAACTTTGAAAAATTCAAACGATTAATATAATGATCATGATAGGATTCAAACGACTAATATAATGATCATGTTCCAGATATTGGGCCTGTACGACCAGATGAGTTCCCACGACACAAGCGTCGCGGCCAAGGGGCCGAAGAGGCAACTGCAGCCATGGAACGAACCCTACACACAGTTCAGCGGCATTTGGTGAGGCTGACCCACCAAGTACCGATGGCAGCGGTAGAGGACCTTCCTATAGAAATGCAGCGTCATGTGGTTGGCATTCCACGTGATTGGGTCCGCACTTTTAGGCGTGTAGACAATGCAGTAGTTGCCTACTTAGCCGCTCATCCTGAGCCAGGGAATTAGAAATAGTGGACATGATTATGGGCATTTGAGTCCCAATTTTGTATATTTTTTAACAGACTTATGTACACTCGAGATGCTTTATGATATATATACATACAGTTTGACTTTTCGATGCTTAATTTATTGTGATGAATGATTGATGTGCCAGTCTAATGCTTGATTAGTGATAGAATCAGCTAACCAATTATGAGATCATGGAATATGAAAATAATTAATATAAGTAAATGATCTTTGCAACAACCTCACCCTTAAATACTGGTGATATAAACATGGATCCCTGACCCGATAAATGTTATTTAATTGTGACACTATCAATTGTGAATCAAGATAAACTCCCAACGAGTCGATTTCGTGCGAAATTGCCTCAGATAGCAAATTAATGACGGCAATATACTCAACCATATTGTTTTAAGCAGGACTGATGCATACTCCCCTTGATACCATCAATTGACCAGTTGGATAATACAGTACCCAAGTTGCGGAAGCGAGATTCCGAGTGTGTCGACTAGCACCATCGGCGAATCCAAAATAGACCAAGTCATCCATCAACACCTGCCAAAGCAGACCAAAAAGTCTTGATATCACAAACTCTTGAAAAAATATGTACAAATATACATAATGTACAAAGAAGCCATTTCCTAGCTGCTACTTAAGCAAAGTACTTCTTAAGGTAGAGCCCGTTTCGGGGTTCTGCCAATTTGTTTCCTTCGAAATCGATTAACTCATATGACCCTTTTGTTAAAACTCGTTTAACTATGAAGGGACCGTACCACATAGGTTTGAATTTGCCTGCCCCCAAGGTGTCCTTATCTTGGTCATATACCAAGACAAGGTCACCTTTAGAAAAGACACGAGGACGGACAGCTTTATCATACTGGGTTTTAACCCTTTTCTTATGAGCCTCATTTACTATGGTTGCATCTCGATGCTGCTCATCGAGATGTTCCAAGTGAAGGAGGTGCTCTTCGAGACCATAGGTCTCTGGAAGGAGCTCAATAGCTAACTTAAGAGATGGAATTTCAAATTCGACAGGAACGATAGATTCCAACCCATAAACTAACTGAAAAGGTGTAAAACCTGTAGAAGTCTTGAGGGAGGTTCGGTATGCCCATAGAGCCGGATACAACATAAGATGCCAATTGGATCGATTTTTATCAATTTTCCTTTGCAGGATCGTCTTAAGAGTTTTGTTTACTGCCTCGACCTGTCCATTGGCCTGAGGATAATAAGGAGACGAATGTTCCTGCCGGAAACCTAGCTTGAGAGCCAATTTGGACATTAGTTGATTCTGGAAATGACTGCCATGGTCAGTGAAAATCTCTCTTGGGATACCGAACCTTGAGATAATATGATTAAAAAGGAACAATGTCGCTGTCTCACTATCATTCTTGTAAGTGGGCATGGCCCCGGCCTGCTTCGTGAAGTAGTCGACGGCCACGATAATATACTTGTGATTTGCTGCTGAAGGTGGATGACAAGTCGTAAAATCAATACCCCATTTAGTAAAGGGACCGACAGTGACAATGGGAAAAAGAGGAGTTGGATGTGCGCGCATCTTCCGTGTATAAACTTGGCACGGGTGACAGCGTTTGACCGCTTCAACACAATCTTTGAAGAGCAAAGGCAAAAAATAGTCGGCACGCAAGATACGCTGAGCTATAGCAAGCCCTGACAGATGACCGCCACAAGCTCCGCTATGGCAATCATTTAGCACAGACTCTACCTCCTCTAAGGTTAAACAACACTGAAGGATTGAATCAACCCCTGGACGATATAATGTGTCACCAATAATGACGTAATTTTTAGCGAGGTGACGTAATTTGCGACGTTCATCCTTAGAGAAAGTAGAGGGAAACTTCGAAGTCTGGAGATAAACAATGATATCTCCATACCAAGGGTCGAGTGAAGAGATGAGGAATAAATGTTCGTTGGGAAAACTTTCCTCATAAACACTATCCTCTTCACAAGGTAGCTCGGAAATTAGCTCGGCAAAAACCATAGATTTCTTGGACTTAGCGGACAAGAACTCGAGATCAAATTCTTGTAGAATGACAATCCATCGATTATATTTTCCCCCAATCACTTGCCTACTGAGGACAAACTGAAACGGATTGACTGCTACCAAGACAAAAGTTTTGCATAGCAGGATATAATGACGGAGTCGCTAGATAGCATGGATAGCTGCCAAGGCCAACTTCTCAACCGGAGAATAGCGAAGTTCAGGACCTGTCAAGCCTCAGCTCAAGTAATAAATCACATGCTCTGTGAGAGCATCATCTTCTTGAACGAGAACCATACCAATGGTTGATTCTACTACAGCGAGATATAAAAGGAAGTCCCTACCATAATCTGGTGGACTCAAAAGCGGGGCAGAGACTAATGCCTTTTTCAAAGCATCAAACGATCGCTGCACAAAGTCATCCCATATAAATGGAACCCCTTTGCGGAGCAAACGCATAAACCCTTTAGTGATCTCGGCATAGTTCACTATAAACTGTCTTAAGAAATTAGCCTTCCCTTGAAGACTTTGAAGTTGTCAAATGGAGGACGGGGGAGGCAACTGGACTATCGCCTCTACCTTGAAGGGATCAACTCTAATCCCTTCATTTGACACGATGAACCCTAACAGCCGACCAGACGTAATCGTGAAAACGCATTTGCTCGGATTCAACTGGATTTTATAAAAACGACATCGCTCAAAAACCATTTGAAGGTGACTGGGATGATCAGTTCTTTTTCGAGAACGAGCAGCGAGATCGTCCAAGTATGCTTCGATGATATGTTTGATGTCATGGAAAGCACATGACATGGCCTGCTGGAACTTGGCTCCAGCATTTTTGAGACCAAACGACATCTTTTTGTATGCAAAGGTACCCCAGGGACATATAAAAGTCATCTTATGTTGATCTTCAGGATGGATAGAAATTTGATTATAACCAGAAAAACCATCCATCAAGGAAAAATCTCATTGCCCGCACACTCGTCAATAATCTGATCAATGAATGGCGTGGGGTAATTATCTTTCGGACAAGCTTTGTTTAAGTCCCTAAAGTCGATGCACACTCGGATTGTTCCTTGCTTTTTATCTACAGGGACCGGATTAGAAACTCAATCAGTAAGAGGAACAGGGTATATAAAACCCGCCTTGAGCAACTTCTCTACTTCAGCTTTAATGGATGCCACTTTCCTAGGATTCACCGGTCGAAGCCTTTGACAAACCGGCTTAGCATTTTCATACGTCTTGATCTCATGCTGAACTATAGAAGGATCAATTCCAGGCATTTCCTCATAAGACCAAGCAAATACATCTCGAAATTCTTTGAAAAGGTCAATGTAAATTTGCACCTCTTCAGGGGAAAATTCAATTCCGATGAAGAGATTCTCAATCACGTTAGGGTCCCTAGAGATGTTTATAGACATCGTTTCTGAGATCACCGACATATTACCTTCGGCACGAAAGTGTGCTGGAGCCAAAGGATTCGATATCTTACAAACATCACTAGTGAATAGCTTGGAGAACTTAGCTTCCACTTCCCGCAATGGAGGAAGGAAATATGAACGATGGTGTAAGTCTTCCCAAGTTTGATCTACACCCATCATCACTTCGAGGATTGCTTCTTCAGAAGGTAAAACCGTATCTAAGAAGTCCAAGGCGGAGGTGGAATCAAAGGCCCAAGCTGGGGCCACATAACCCTAAAAATCCTCTTCAGAAGAAGGAGTAGAGTGGTCGTCTATGGAGTTAACGATAGACTGATATCTAAGCTCAGCCACAGACATAGAGGATTCCATTCCATTTACTTGGCCTTCAGCTAATGTGGCCGTAGGTGAAGGCAAGGTCCAAGGGTCCAAAAAATAATGAGTTCGAAAGAACCCTTCTCGAGGAGACTCCTTGGATGATGAAACGAAATTGGTTCGAGCGATAGGAGAGGGAAACTCAAAGGTACCCATCAATGAGGAATACATCCCAACTCCTAGATTCTTAGTAGGCGGGCGAGGGTTATCCACTAAGGGGACAGTAGAGTCAGAAGTTTCTTGAGGATCAACTAGACAATAATCCAACTGATCTACCTTAACTATTTCCCCTTCATGAGGAAAGCAGATGACACGAAATAGAGTCGAAACAATGGCATCCATCTCGTATACCCAATTCCTTCCTAAGAGGAGATTATAGTCTAGGTTAGCATCTATGGCCTCTACTTCAACATTGATGATTTTTCCTACAACACATATAGGAAAGGCTGGGATAATCCCATGCGGCTTGTGAGAATGCCCATCAAACGTAGTCAAAAGGGTGGGTGAAGGAACAGCCGAAGGAGATCCAATGGTCTTCCAACAAGACATAAACATGACGCATGTGGAAGCTCCCTCATCAATAACGGTGCGAAAAATATTAATCTTTCGGTATGTAGACTTTATCTAGAAAGCCATGTGATGAGGGAGTTGCTTTTTGACATTTAACATGTCAAAAGTGAGCACTAAAGAATTGGTTGGATCAACTGCCCCAATTGCTGAGAGTAAAGCACTTCGCTGAGTCAGACACGACTCAAGAACCTCTAAAGTGGACATGGCGCATGGACTCTGGGCTAGATCCTCCACAATGGAATGATTCTGGGCAGCCCTAGCGTTAGGATTGATAGTCACGCGTTTAGCAGAACCTTTTAGTATCCGTTGTATAGTCTCAACAAGGGGTCGCTCAATATGAAGATCGGTATTTCTGGGAGCAGTTTTATCCTTGGAAGTTTCGGCTTCACCGTAATGACATGACCGAGTAGCCACATGTACATTAGAACCCATCATGAAAATGTTCGATGATTTTTCCCCTTCCTGGCTGCCCCCTGAGGAGGTACTAGGATTTGAACTTGCGCCAGCAAGCAATTGTTGCCCTTGGGGAAAAGGGTTGGTTAAAATAGCTTGAGAACTAAAAGCCCCTTGCTTCCCTAACAAGCACTGAGCGTCCTGAATCTTCGGGTAGAGATGAGTTAAATGGTCTCCACTACACAACTTGCATGGAAACTTGACTTTCTTTTTAGACTCATTTCTACCCCCACCAACATTATTTCTGGATTTATTTGTGTTAGCCTTCCCATCATGATTCTTTTTCTTACCTCGTCCTTTATTTTCCCCATTGGAGTTTTGATTTCCTTTGGGGTTATCAGATTGGATGGCATTAATCGAAGAGGGTTGTGAAGACGATGTAGTAGACGATGTGACTTGTTTGTTTAAAGCAGTTTGCAATGACAACTGCTGCAATTGGCTCAACAAGTTCACCACATTCATGTCTACCGATCCAACAATACCATCCCCATGGGGACTTGGCTTTGACTTAGCTATGTCAGCCTTTGACCCAGGAGCATCTGGCAAGTATTTTTGTAGGATCCCAGACTGAGAGTAGATCAATTCTAATTGCTAGGCCCTAAAAATGGCTTGCTCCTCGGAGTAAACTCCTGACATCGAGACATCCTTAGAGATCTCTGGTTGTAAAGATTTCAAAAAACATTCGAGATGGTACTCTAGAGGGATTTCAGCTTTTATAAGCCTCTTTCTCCGTCTCCATTCATGAATATGGTCAAAAATGTGAGTTGTCGTGTCCTGGCGAAAATTGGCTAGAAGTTCAATTCCGACGTCATATCGGACAGGCAACTGGAAATGATTTAAGAAAATATTTGCTAAGTCGACAAAAGATGTAAAGCTACCCCCTAGCAACTCTATATACCATTTGGCCGCATTACCAGTCAAGGTGCACTGAAAAAGTCTGAACCTAACTGAATCATCAATAAGGGAGTTCGACGAGCACCATAAATGGAATGTGGTCACATGGTCGCCTGGGTCCTCACTGCTCTTCCCTTCAAATTTTGGAATGTCCGAAGGAATTTTGGTTGGGACCGAAGGCCAGGATGGATTATATTTCATTGGATCATTAGCTAACTTTGTGAGGTTTGGAAAATTCAAAGTTGCCAGAAATGGAAGCCTAGGAGGACCTTAGGGGTTCCACCCAGACTGAGCAGAACTCCCAAAGTTTTAAAAATATGGGCCTGGATTTTGGAAGACAGCAGGCTGCCCGAAGTAACCTACAGAACCAGCTGAACCAAAAGGCATGCCTTGTGATCCAGCATAATTCGGAGTTTGACTAACTTCGGCCGCAAAACCTCCATAACCGGCGAAGCTTCCTCCTAAAGGATTGTAAGGAGCAGACAACCCCTGATAAGGATCCCAAGTAGAAGCTAGGGGAGGAATGCTTCGGAATGAACTAACCGTGGAGTACGGTCTATTCCCTTGTTGGCTGAGAAACAAATTCCCAGTTCCCATACAACTAACCACAAGATTAGCCCAACCTTGGAAAGGATTGCTACCTTGTCCTAAAGAAGAGAAAGGCATAGATCCAATTGTCGGGTTGGAATGTGGTATATGACCACTTCCAAAAGGAAAACCCTGGAATGAAGCCAATCCACACATCATGGATGTGGTGGCACTAAACAGAATTGATGGAATACCCTGTGAATGAGTGCCAAATGGGAAAAATCCAGAACAAAAAGCATTGGTTTGGGAGTTTCCACTTGTAGAAGGAATGGAGGTAGTCCCAACTAAAGACGTGCTAGCAAAAGACTCGAATAAAGAAGTGGAAAGGATGGAAATAGTTCCTCCCCCTTGTACAGATATTGGAGTCTGCACAGTCGTAGCACTTGTAGAAGCCATGCTTCCAGTAGTGGTCGTCGATGGTAAGTGCGTTATGTGACCTGGACTTGACGGTCGATGCGTTGGAGACCCAACGTATTGTAACACTTCCAGATGACTAGGAGGTAGGGGAGAATTTGGAGCCACTAACGACTCTGAGAGTTCTTCTACCTCTACGTTATCTTGCGTTCGAAAGACAACTCGAGAAAGTATAGGAGTACTTCTCTCTTGTCCTGTGGAAGTACCAGGTCTATCCTGAGCACTGATGCCCCCGAGGGGAGGATCGATCCCCGATGCATCAGCCACCATGGGACGAAACCCACCGGCAATATTACCTCTGCACCTTCTAGGTGAAGGCTCTGAACTCAGTGGTGAAAGACCACGAAGTCTTCGAGACCGTCTAGGCGATTAGTCAGCCACTTTGAATTTTTTATTAACATCTAACTAAAGACTCAAAAAATTGAAAGCTAGGCCAACTAGGAGCATAGAGCACACACTATAAAGTCCCTAGATATATCAACCAGTCAAACAACTTCCAAGTATTTCCACTCTAGGTGATTAGGACCGGACACCAAAATGTGAGAAAGTGAAGTAAGGGACCTTTCGAAGATAGTCTGGGATAATGACGGCCTAGTCCTCTCAGCGAAGGTAACAGAGGAAGTTACGTTGACCTCCTAACAACAGCCTGCGCCAGTGCAAGCCCCCAAGCTTTGCAAGGGTGCCCTCCAGTAGTACCGTTGAGAGTGATACAACGTCGACCTTAGGTGCCACAGGATTCCCCTCTACAGCCACCTGTGTAGATCCCTAGGAGTAGCAACTAAGATTACCAACTTGTATCAGAAGCCAGGCAGAATAGTCGTGAGGTAAGTTCGGACAAGTAGGAGAGGGGGTATCTCTCTTCCCTGTCTTTACTGACCCTCTTGCTTAACTCCCAGATCTGGAGCCTTCTTGGTCTTCCTAACACTATTGGATTTTCACTCACTATTCAGACTCCTATGTTTGACAGTTTAAAATGGCCTTGGAGAGTTAACTCTTCCCACACCTAATCCAAGGCCCTAAAATATCCTAAAACTTGTTGATGTATCTAACTGACAAATATAAAGTTCTAGTATATTTTAAATTAGCACTTGATTTTAATGGGCTATTATTTAAGTCAAGGGATGATGGAAGTGAAACTGGTGGTGTTATGACACAAAAGAAATTAATAAAACCAAACTACATGCACATGCACTTGTTTTTTGTTTTTCTATGAAGAGCAATTTCTGCAGGGTTCAGAGGAACTTCAAATAAAAGTACAACTTTTTTCTTTTCTTTTCAAACTTCACACTCACAAAAGCTAACAAAACTATAAATGCCTAGAAAGATGCACAAGCTAATCCTAATGCAATAAATACATGCCGATGCAAGATTTAAAAACTACTCTTAAACCAAAAGATGAAAGTTGCTTGTTTATCGATTTTAGATTTTCCACTTAAATGTTTAGATGGAATATAATTTTTTGTTTCTTATTTCGTCTAAG
>APFE030883842.1:121382-132803 GCA_000404065.3 Pinus taeda | reverse complement strand
TTCGTCTAAGCACTAAAAGCAAGATGAAGACAGACAAATAGGCACTTTCACTCAACAAAAAGGAAAACTCAATCAAAACAAAGTTCAAGAAAGCAAAACAAAGTTTCAAGAAATTTCCTTCAAAAGCAACTCAAAAACAACTTTTCAAACATGCTCTAACAAGACTGGAACTTGATGACCGAAAAATAGGCAATGAATCACTTTGCGAGCTTACGACACAAAACAAGTGGAACTCAACAAAACAAAGGTGCTTTGAAATGCTTTTAACAATCAACAAGAAGCGAAATGAACTTGGCAAAGGAAACCAAACGATTGAAAAGACAACATTCAAGAAAGCGTAAACAAACGACTTTCAAGAAGCAAGAAAAGTAGATGGTCATAAAACTAGTTCAACCATGCAAACCAAAAAGTCATTAAAACAAAACTCAACACAAAGATTGAACTCAATCTTTCTGCCCTGAATACACAGAACAACCAAGATTCCTTACAAAAAAACCTTGTGTGCTTAAGCAAAAATAAATGACGTTTGCAAGAAAACAAACAAGACCAACCTTTTCACAATCAGAGAGAGATTGAAAGAAGACACTTGCTGTAAAAACTAAAGACTGTGACAGAATAGTGATTGTTCCAAACTGAATCAGACGAGCATACAATCTTCCAGAAACAAAAATATTTCAAAAATATTGAAAATTAAATATATACGCGACTGTGTTTGCACACAGATGCGTGTATACGCAACAAGACTTAAGGAAACTTGCATATACACAGGTTCACTTAGGGAAAGATGTGTATATACGCTTCTATAAATAGAGAAACTAGCGTATAAAAAAGCTTCCAAGAAAAACAAAAAAATTTGGAAAAAACTGATCAAAGCTCACAATTCAGGCACTGACTACGCAGTAACAGAAGATAAACAGACAACTGAGCCCTGATTCGCTTGAATACACCCAAACTAGGAACAAAAATAGTGTTGTCCCCAGCGGAGTCGCCAATTCTGTTGTGGGATAAAATCCCCTGGGGTCTTGGGTGAATACCCTAGCAGACTGAAGATTATCTATGCAAAGAAACACACGTTCCAGGCAATCATAATGCTACTATAAGAAAACTCTACAATAGGGGGCATACCTAAGGTCCTACGTTTGAGAAGAGCCTCCAAGGGTCCAAACCCTTCTTTGAGTTCCTTTGCTCCTTTGACTTGCAAAACCAACAATTCAAGAGAGTGTAGCAGTATATGGACTAAACATCATAAAGAAACCAACTTCATATTATAAGGAAAGGTAGTTAGTTATGCAATTAAAGAACCGATCACATATGAATCATAACATGAAGAAGATCTATATTAGAAACAAATACATGTGTTTCTTTTATTATAGACAAAGAAAGTACAGAAGAGGAACAATTTCACCAGAGTCGTCCTTTCGCAGGCTCCAAGCGGAACCGTCTCCTGGATTCGTCCAGTCTCAAGCCTTCAACAAACTCCTTCCATGACTTACTCCATGATCTCTCAAGTAGTATGAAATCATCAACACACACAAGGAAACAAGGGTTTCCTATAGAATGGGGGAAGTGCAAGAGGCACAAGGATCTTCAGACCTGGTCAGGGAAATCTTAGCATAATAATATTTCTCTCTCTTCTCTCCTTGGCCTTCCCATAGAAGCTTTATTTTGTTGGGAATTCGTTGGGAATAGTTGGGCCATGGGAACTAACAGGTGATCAACAGGTAAAACCCATGATCTCCGCCCGAAATTAAGGAGATTTTTATTTTTTAAGTGTTTTTATACATATAAGTGGATTGGGTATACACAGACCCGCGTATACACGCGTTTAGATCAGGGAAATGTCGTGTATAGGGAAAAAACACTATTTTTTTAGATTTGGGACCAGATCTGGTAGGAGGGCTTGCCCTAGGCCATGAGTGGAGCTTCACAAACCCCAAGAGTGAGATTTGGAGCTATAACAATGTGAACACATCCGGATATTGTTTGAACATGCCGACACGAGCTTGCTGCCTTTACTGTGTGCAACATGTGTCGAGATTAACGAACTTCAAATCTTATTCTATTCCCAAGTTTATCACTTCATGCATCATGGTGAAACTGTGGGTTTTGTTGCTCCTCAGCCCCTAGAAACATTCTTGCAAGCTGTAAAGCTTCTCCAATGATGGCACACCCTTCATGATAAGATGGCCTTTCTTGTTACAAACATTTTCTTGCAGAGATCGCTCATGCTCGTCATCATCTATTGCTACATCTTTGAAGACATCAGTGTTGGCCATGAAATGCAGTATCTATTGACCATAATTAAATACATGTAAGTTAGTTATGTTATCCAGGATATATGGTTTACATAACTTTTCAATAGTAAATCTATCCCTAATTGGTGACATTCCAGAAGTTGTGTTTGCTAGAGCATTGGCAGTTGCATTACGCATACGTGGTACAAAAATGATGTTAAATGCTTGGAAGTTAGAGATCAGTCACC
Source organism: Pinus taeda (assembly GCA_000404065.3). Classification (NCBI taxonomy): domain Eukaryota; kingdom Viridiplantae; phylum Streptophyta; class Pinopsida; order Pinales; family Pinaceae; genus Pinus; species Pinus taeda. Next base: position 130,321 of record APFE030883842.1, on the reverse strand, counting down.
ATACCTCTTTCTAGTAACTTTTGAGATGTGGTGACAAACAATGAATGGTGTTATGTACCTACCCTACTACTATCTATAAATCACCTACCACTTTGAGTGCGACCATGTTGAGGTTGATGGATTTCTGCATGCCCAACACAAGTGCTTCATACCCAACAACGTTGTTCTTCTTCATGAACTCCAAGCAACTTGAAAGCATATGTTTCCAGTTGTTTGGGTCGATCAAGACACACTCGAATCTTGAGTTGTCCTCTGTCTTTGATCCGTCGAAGTGCATGGTCCACAACTCGTCTGTACATAGACCATTCGACGTGCTCGCACTACTCCTACTATTATTTCTACTGCTACTGCTGCTATGGGTACAATGTAGTGTACATGCTTCATTACCATCAGTTGGGCAAGGAAGGAGACCCAACTACGTGTCTGGTGGGGCTGGAGATGCTCGTGCAGGATAACACCCCAGCATTGTTTCTAGGAGGTAGTTTCCAAACATGAGTTTTGCAAAGGCCAATGGTTCATTCTTTCCATTTATGGGAGTGACATTATGCCTCATATACCTCTTGAATATCACCTAGATTTAATTGTTTTTTCCCTTGTACAGAAGCCACATGTGCGACCAATCTATAGAAAAATATTCATTCAGCTTGCTGGACTAGTCTCTGTTGAGTTGTAAACTGTATGCTTTAGGTATGTCCACTACAACAATCTTGAAGATGCATTGGTGGACTCGACTGTCATGAGATAGTTGGATGATCACATCTCAAAGTTCACTAATGGCTGGTACAGATGTTCGATCAAGTTGGATGATTTGCGCGGATGTTTTGCTCCATTGTACATTGATCTTTTTAGAAATGGAGAGCGAGATGACATTGGTTTCTATGCCATAATCAACAAAGAAGTTGTGAACATTACAGTTGAAAATTTCATATGAGAGAAGGAATGGTGGGCAACTTGAGTTTTCTTCTTCAATCCGAAGTGTGTTTAACACAGTCGAAAGTGATCCAGGAGGTGTTCTTTCTCCCTTGTTGGTAGAGGTTGTGTTGTCCATTACTATATGTCCCAATGTGCACAATAGGATGTCTCGCTAACTATGGATCTTAGCTAGCTCAAACAAACTAATGTTTGCATGAGTTTTCTTCATGCCATCCATAATGTTGTAGTCCAAAGGGGGCAAACTCACCGAGATGTTTGGGGTAACACTGATGTTTGTGTTTTTTAGTGGAGTATTTTTCAGTTTGCTACTCATGGACATACTCTTGTCTGTCGTTGTCTTCCCATACTTGTTTTTTGTTTTCTTCTTTGGGGTAGATAGTGGACCAACCTTCCTCATTAGCAGTCTCATCTTTTCTTGCGCTTCCTCGACTGTAAGGGGAGCCCTTTTACTCATAAGATTGTAACGGTCATTTTTCTTAGGGGGTTGTTTCTCGGTGTTCATCTTTAGCATTGCTTGCAAGCACTGATACATGTTCACCACATGCCCAGAACTTGTGGCTTCATCAGGTGGAACATCTTCATCATTATCGGTGTTTTTCAATTGTTCCTACAAACTATGTTCTACGTCAAATGTATGATTGCATACAGAGCCTATGACTTGCCTCCAGTCTGAACAAGAATTCTTTGGGTGACGATCTTCGTCGAATGAACAAAATTCAGAATTTTCGCACTGATCGAGCTGGAACACAGATCTTTGCACAATTTTTGTAGGGTACCAATTGTTTCCTGATGAAATGCTTCCATGTTTGCGTTTGGGTGGATGGTTGCTTGTAGATGTGTCCATTTTCCATTGTTTAAGCTCAGACACCTCTATTGTCAAGTTCTTGACAAGGCGAGTGAGGGTTTCAATATAATTTGTTTCCTTGTCTCTACATTTCCTCACCACCGCCTAGGACTTCCTGCTCGCGTCTTTGGATTCCTTTGTTGGTTCATGATCTTTGATGACTCCAATCGCATGCAGGTCTTTCTCGACAGCAATAGCCTCTTTGTAGTTTTCCAGTAGTGCTGGTTTCACAGCTCACTTGATGAACTGTGCAATACTAGTTGGCATTGCGGACATGTAGAAATCAACAATTATGGAGTCATGAGGTTTTGGGTCTACTGCAAACTTGTTCAATATTCGTTTAAGCCTCTGATTGAAGTCTTTTACCTTTTCTTTCCCATCCATCTTCAAGCTTCCCAATTCTCCGAGTAACATGGTTGGGGTCTTGTCATCAATAAATGTTTCAAGAAACATGTGTTTGAATGCATCCCAGTTCTATATGGAGTTGGTTGGAAGGCTATGATACCATGTAGCTTCGTGACCATCCAAGGTACATGGAAACAATATACATGCTACATTGTCATATCGTACCTCAAGGATCTACAACTATACGTAGAAGTTGTCCAAATGGTCTTCTACCTTCACTGTGCTGTCAAGGTTGAACTTGGTGCTCATTGTCTCTGCCCACTTTGGTATCTTATGCAAAGCACCCAAGAGTGCCATTAGTGCCTGAGTCATCCATTCCAGATTTTGGTCAGCCATCTCTTCATCTTCTTCGTCCTCCTCCTCTTCTTCAGAATCCGGCACTTCCGGCTCTAAGTCTGTTGGTTCGTTTCTGCCTCCGCCTCCTCCGCTTCCTTCCCCTATGCCTCTTGTACTGGAGTCTAAGCCCAAGATCACAAGGGTGTCTCGTTCCCCCTGTTAGAATACCGGAGGTTCCTCTTCATCCTCAATAGCTTTTTCCAGACCTTCAAGTGTTGGAAGAACTGATTCTTCCACTAATGATATAACAACCCCTGTGGGAGTGGTTTCTGGATTCCTTGATGCGTATGGAAGATGTTGTATACCTAGGATCAATCTGACTACTTTCGCGAACTGGCGGGGGATGGGATGGAGAGAGCAAATGTGATGGTATGGAATTTCGTGTTTAGTGCTAGGAGGTGAGAAGTAACCAACTACAGAGTCACGCATAGGTGAGAGGGAGTGAAAGTGACTGCCTTGACTAAATGGTTGATGAGTGAGTGTGAGAGGATGTTCAGCCATAAAATACTAGCAGCCCTCCTTCTGGCTCCAAAAATGTTGACGGTGCTAGACCCACCAACATTGAAGGGATCACCCCAATATGAAGTCCCAAATAGACCTCACACTGTTTAGTGTGGGAGTCCCATCTTGTATGATGGACTAGTTGCCATTATCTTAAATTATTGCCTCAACTATTGCTTCTCAGCATAGGAGAGTGATTTGCTTTGCCTTCGAGAAGTGAGGTTCGCATGCATGGTGATTGCTAGTGTTACTTATGTCAATGGTTCTTTCATTGCAGAGGGAGAGGGTGAGAGTGAGTCCCAAGTCAAATGGGAGGAATCCCCAACTTTGTTAGGAACACACAACACAACAGGGTGTGCACAACTTCCAGAGGAACAGTCCACACAGATGCGGCAGTCACAACACACAAGGAAAGATAACACATACAACAAACAGTGGAGGAGTCCACGCGAATGTGACGATCACTATAACAAGTTCACGTGAAAGGTTGGTCTAATATCTAGGGAGGTAACCAACATGGGAAGGATAACATTAACAACTCATACAACACATTTTTAATAATATATACATATTAAAACAATTGAATGAGTTCAAGTTTAAAACACAAGTTAAAGCAACATGCATTACAAGTGTTCAAGATTAGTCTTACAAGAATTACAACACATGTGTGAAAATGTGTCGACCTAATAGCATGCTTCTGAATTAAGCGAAAGTTCCAAGACACATTGTTACACCATACATCACTAACCTCGTGGGTGGGGCGTTGGAGCCACTACTTACTCGTCAAAGAAAATATTATAAACTCTCAAGGCTATGTGGGAGGAGCCGAGGTGAAAAGTCCTTTCCATGTACAAATGGGGGGGTATTTATAGCCAAGGGTGAAACTAACCCTTGTCATTGTTTGACTTCCCTTATGACTATTTGACTTCCATGACCTTTTGACTTTACATGACTCTTCATATAACAACTGGGTCTCTTGGACTTCCACGTTACATTACATTGATTAACAATATGGTCCACAGTAAATATCTGGATGACATGACTCATGACAAGACTCGACATGACAGTGCGAGTACATTTGTGTTGCTGCTAGTGTGCATGTTGAGTTTTAGTGTTGCTAGGTGATGGATGCCCTCATGGTGTGTCACAACTTCACCTCCACATGGCAAGGTGCATGGAGTCTTCGATGGTCATTAGATTCGCTTAATGTTGCATTCACATGCTGTTCCTTGCTTGTATGTTGGCATGCTCGACAAGTTCATCTATTCGTGAAAAGTGCATGTTCGTTTGTTCATCCATTCGCAAACACATCTTCGCATGTTTGCTAGTTCGTCTGTCTGTGAACACATCTCTTGCATGATCGTCTGTTTGTGAGAATATCTCTTTGCATGCATCATTTGTTCGTTTGTTGGCAAACATTTCCTTCTGCATGTACTCCCTTCATTCATCCTGTCCATCGTCATTCCATGTTTGTTTGTGTACCTATATCTGCAGCCACTCGTGATGAGATGACATCAAATCCATAAATATCCTAGTCTACCATGATGCATGATCATTTTGGATACAGGTGACCGGGAGAGAAGACAAGGTCACAAAACTGCGCAAGGCAAGCTTTGGGCCAGGATGGAGGCCTTGGGAACTGCTGGAGAAAATTGCATGAAAATCAATGGGAGATGGTGACGGGAAATCTAGATCAATAGTGACTGTCTGTCAAGTCTAGCTTGGCTGGAGGACAAATCCACGTAATTTTTGAGAGAAGCAGTCTGGGCTGTGAGAAGTTTGGGTATAGAAAATCTACATAATTTTTTGAAGGAGAGAGCAGTAGGAGCCTGGCAGACAAAACTACGCAATTCTTGGAGGGAACTAGTAGCTAGTTACTAGGATCTTGGTAGCAAAAATTGTGCAATTCGTGGAGGGAGCTAGAAGTTTGTTGTTGGGAGCTTGGAAGCAAAAATTGCACAATTACTAGAGGGAACTAATAGTTAGTTGTTGGGAGCTGTTGGTGGGAAAAACTGTGGTCATGCTGGGAGGATGGACTGTGGATCACTTCTGTATAGTTTTTGGGATGAGCAGACTGCTGAGCAGCAAAGGTCTTGCTCATGAAATCTACGTAGTTTTTCAGGTGAGCAGCCGACTAGCTGACTGGTGGGATGGCTGGAAACAATGTGCAATTTTCTGAGGAAGACAGGGATGGGCACTAGGTTTCTGTCTGACCTATCTATGAAATTTCTCAATCAGTGAAGCAGGAAAGGTCTGTAATCTCTACGTAATTTTTTAGGGGAGTCAGTCTTGGGGTGACTGTCAAATCACATTCTCCGGTTGACTAGTAGGAGGGTTGATTGATTAGCTTACAAGCAACACAAATTGAAATGACTTTCTTGGTCCTTCTGCGCAGTTTTGGGTGACAGTCGATCGAGTTGATGGCAGGGTGAAGACCTAAGTATTAGAGGGGAATCTGGTCATCAGAACTTCAGCAAAATGACTAAGTGTGTGAGTGAGTGAAAAGGTGCATACATGAAGTTGCAAACGCACACTTACATGACTTGATGATGAGATGACTCAAACCATCTTGACACACATGTTTAACATGACTAACCAATGGTGTGAGTGACAAGTGTTACACTTGTGATTGATCATTGGATGACTGTGATGACGCTTGCGTGACAATGTATATGACTCTATGAGTGAATGCGACAGATGTTTACATAGTGAACACAACATGTACACATGAAGTAGAGACCTTGTGTATGACCAGAACATGGTCGCAGGCATGACATTGACATCAACATGCAAAAGTTATCTGTCAAACAATCAAGCAAGGTGGGTGCAAAGACTCACATGAGCTCACGAGGTGAACCTAAGTGCAGGAAGACATCAAGTAAAACTCTCAAAGGAGGCTCCAAAATTGGATGTGGGTAAACATTTTGGAGGGTGTTGCAGCTGCTACAACAACACAAAAACTTTTAATCTTCAAGACTCTTTCTTGACGTTTTTTAGGGAAGGAAAGGAAACTGAAGTAAGGAGCATCACAAGGAAGCCAAGGAACATAATCAGCTCTAATGACATGAGAAATAATTTTAATAAATAATAATGGGGAATAATTGTACAACTATGCTCACTAGAGGTTCAAACATCAAAATCATTTATTTCTCCAAATCTCCAAAAAGCCTTGGGCAATCATTCCAGGTAATTTGAGATTCACGAATACCTCCCATGGATTAATGATTATGATCATGATATTCACTTTATTCCAGGAATTGTTCCTCCAAACATCAGGCCTTAAAGATATCCCTATGCCCAAAAGTGTGAAATTGAACATATGGTTGTCGAAATGCTAGAGGCTAGTAAAATTCGACCTAGTCAAAATTCTTTCTCTGCTCTAGTAGTATTGATGCACAAGGATGGATCATGGTGTATGTGTCCGGATTATAGGGAGATAATTAGCCTCAGTATTAAATAAAAATTTCCCATTCTTGTCGTTGATGAATTGTTAGATGAATTACATGGAGATATTTACTTCACCAAGCCTGATCTTCATTTAGGATACCATCAAATTAAAATGAAGAATGAATAAATGCCAAAAAATAAATTCATAGCTCATGAAGGTCATTATGAATTTTTGGTCATACCTTTTCACCTTACCAATGCACCTTCCACATTTCAAGGTTTGATGAATTCCATTTTCAAACCCTTCCTTAGAAAATTTGTCCTAGTATTTTTTGATGGTATACTACTCTACAACAAGTCTTAGAAGGATCATGTTCAACATTTTGACAAGGTTCGCAAATTATTGGAGGAGAAACAATTATATGCTAAATCCTCCAAATGTTTATATGGAGTAGAGGAGGTGGAATATTTGGGTCATATTGTATCTCATGAGGGTGTTAAGGTAGACCTAACAAAATTAAATCCATTAAGGAATGGAAAATCCCCACAACCCTTAAGCATATTTGAGGATTTCTCTAGATGATAGGGCATTACCACAATTATTTTAAGAATTATAGGAGAATAACAATGCCTGTAATAAAATTTCTAAAGAAATATGCATTTTCTCGGACTTCGAAAGCAGCTAAGGCATTCAAACATATTAAAGAGGCAATGTGCCAAGCACCAATCTTAGCTACACGAGACTTCATGAAAACCTTTATTTCGGAATGTGATGCCTTAGGAAATGGAATTGGTGTTGTTTTAATGCAAGAAGGAAGACTCATTTATTTTGGAAGTTTTCTAATGAAGGGAATCTACTTAATCAAATGAATGATGACCATACCTAATGGGAAGGCACTTCAAGGTAAAAACATATCATGATAGAATTAAATACTTTTTGGAACAAGGATTATCTTTAGAAGAGAAGCAAAAATGGGTCACAAAGATGTTGAGTTATGACTTTAAAATAATCGACAAAAAAGGGAAGAAAATTGTTGTTGTATATGCACTCTCAATAAAGCATGAGGATGTAGAAGCATTTCTCTATGCCATTTCCATTATCCAAACTAATTGGATAACTAGAGAAAGGGATGAATAGAAGAATGACGAAGAGGTGGGACACTCATTCAAAAGTTGCAGCAACATCTCGATACATCTAATACATTTATCTAGAAAAATGATTCATTATGGTACAAAGATTTCTTATATCTATGTAAGAATTCCCAACTCAAACAAAATATTCTTTTGGAATTTCACACTTCCCCCTTAGGAGGTCACTTAAGGTTTTTAAAAATTTACAATAGGGTTAAGAATAATTTTTTTTGGGATGACGTTAAAAATGATATTCAGAATTTTGTTGCAGAATGTTTTTTTTCCCAATGAAATAAAGTTGAGACAATTAAGACCCCAGGTCTATTACAACCTTTAGCCATTCCTAGTCACCATTGAGAAGAGGTCTCAATGGATTTTATCATAGGTTTACCCAAGTCTAAAGGAAATAGTGTCAACATGGTGGTAGTTGATAGACTTACCAAGTATGCACACTTTTGCACATTATATCTGTTATGAAACCAACTCACAAAAAGATAGAAAAGATAGTTGAACGCCTTTGGATTCAGCCTCTTCAAGGGGGAAACCTCCTTTACATTACACAAATGAATAATTCTTGGATGATTCAAATGACAAAACCTCCTTTCTATATATAGGAGTCTAAGGGTCACAATATAACCAAGCTGACCTAACAATAATAATATAAAGGCACAAAAATAACAATATGGGGACACTATGGGCACAACAATATTAATAAGGGATACAACTACAATATTAATGGGGGCATCACTAGTATTATAGGGACCTAACATGCCTCTCTCCTTCAAGAAAGTATTGTCCTAAACACTTGAGTAGTTCTGGATGTTTTTGTATAAAATTCTCATCCTCCCATGTGGAATCTTTAGCGGATAAGTTCTTCCATTGATGACATACTCTGAAATGGATCAATTTCGTAGTTGTCAAGTTCTTGTTTCTATGACTGCTTCTGGTCCCAATATAATTTTTCGTTCCTCGTCAAGTTCTGGAAATATTGTTTGAACTAGGAACTTGTCGCCTATAACCTTCTTTAAACATGAAACATGGAAAACAAGGTGCACTCGAGAAGTTACAGGGAGCTCCAATTTGTATGCCATAGTACCAATATTTTGCAACACCTTGTACAGACTATAATACTTTGGTGACAATTTATTATCCTTCTTAGCTTGCTTGAGGGACATTTGTTTATATGGTTGTAGCCGTAGGAATACCTAATCACCTACATCAAAACTTCTTTCACTGCAATGTTGATTTGCCTGTTGTTTCATTCTATTCTACGCCAACACGAGGTTATCCTTTAAGAGTTCGAGAACTTGTTGTTGATGCTTGATGTGATGTTCCATTGCTTGAACCTTAGAATTTTCTCTTAAATATGATGTGATGGATGGTGGCTGATATCCATAAAGTG
>APFE030883842.1:54310-116341 GCA_000404065.3 Pinus taeda | reverse complement strand
AGGCACAAAAATAACAATAGAGAGATTCTATGGGGCACAATAATAACAATATGGGGATGCTAGGGGCACAACAATATTAATAAGGGATACAACAACAATATTAATGGGGGCATCACTAGTATTATAGGGACCTAACAATATCATCCTTTTAAATCTATTACAATTGCTACTGCATTTATGGAAACAATTCAAAAGCTACATGGAAACCCAAATACTATTGTAACTGAAAAAGATCCCATTTTCACTAAAAAAAAATTAATGGAAATATTTTCTTGTCTCGGTACTTAATTAGGTCATATCTCATCTTATCATCCTCAATCTAACAGGAAAACTGAGATAGTGAACAAATATTTGGAAGGATATCTCTGTTGCTTTGTATCTGATAAAAAAACACAATGGGTCAACTGGTTACCTATGGCTAAATGGTGGTATAACACTTCATTCCATATTGCAGAAAAAATGAACCCATTTATGGAACTTTATGGATATCATCCATCATCCATTACATAATCATTAAGAGAAAATTCTAAGTTTCAAGTAGTGGATGATCACATCGAGTATCAAAAATAAGTTCTTCAAATCTTAAAGGATAATCTCACTTTGGGAGATAACTGAATGAAATAATAGGAAAATCAACATCACAGTGAAATAAGTTTTGATGTAGGTGCCTGGGTATTTTTACAACTACAATCGTTTAAATAAATGTAGTTGAAGCAAGCTAAGAAGGATAATAAATTATCACCCAAGTACTATAGTCCTTACAATGTGTTTCAAAATATTGGTACTATGGCATACAAATTGGAGGTTCCTGCATCTTCCCAAGTACACCCAATTTTCCATTTTTCATGCTTAAAGAAGGTTATCAGTGACAGGCTCCTAGCTCAATCTATATTTCCAGAACTTGACGAGGAAGGAAAAATCATATTGGACTGTGAAGAAGTCATGAAAATAAGAACATGATACCTACGGAGGCGGTCAATTTTAGAGTATATCATTAAGTGGAAGAACTTACCTGCTGAAGATTCCATAACTACTCAAGCATTTAGGATGACACTTTTTTGAAGGAGAGGGGCACGTTATGTCCCTACAATACTAGTGTAGTCCCCTTATTGATATTGTTATTGTAGCCCCCTTATTTTTATTGTTGTGCCCATGTAGCCCCCATATTGTTATTTTTGTTCCCCATAGAGGCCCACTATTATTATTGTTGTGCCCTTACATTATTATTGTTATGTAGACTCTGATTATATTGTGACCCCTTAGAATCCTATATATACAAAGGCGGTATTTCCATTTGGATCATCCAAGAATTGTTCCTTTATGTAATGTAAAGGAGGTTTCATCCTCAAAGAGGATAATTTTTCAGTCATTGATTTATCTTTTCTTATGTTTAGTGAGTTGGTTGCATAAGATTTTTGTAGATTAATATGTCCTCAAAAAATACTAACACACATTTTCTAAGGAGAGATTTGAAAATAGAATTCATCAAAATTTGAAATTTTTAAGGAGCATTTGTATGTCCAAATGGCATAATGAAAATCTCATAATCACCTTCATTTATTTTAAGCATTGTTCTGGGAATGTATTCTTGCCTCCTTATGATTTAGTGATCTCCATAAAAAATATCCAACTTAGTAAATGGAATCACTCCATGCAATTCATCTAATAATTCATTAATGTAAGGAATATGAAACTTCTCTTTGATTTCCTTTTTTTAAAGCTCTTTGTAATGTAGTGACATACAACATGAAGCATCATTATTATAATAACCACCATCGGTGAAGAGAAAACACTCTAATTAGGTGGAATGATGCCAACCTCTATCATTTCTCAAACCATATGATCGATTTCATTCTTCTACACATAAGGATATTGATGGGGCATAGTATTACGTGATACACTTCTAGGTTGCAAATGAATAGAATGGTCATGATCTTGAGTCGGTGGAAGACCATTAGGAATCTCTCCAAATACCTTGGAATATTTGTTAATAACCTTATGGAGATACACTAGAGTAGGGGATACAAATGTTTGAACACGTAATGAACACAATTGTGCAACAACACTATGTTGTTCCTTTTTTTAATCAAATTTTTCATGTTAATAGAGCTTATCACTTTACAACATTTCCCTTGGATATCTATAACCTTAATTTCCTTTCCTTATAAGGAAAATACTATGAATTCATCTTGAAAATTAAGGGCCATTGTGCTGAATGATTGTAACCACTGGACCCCTAATACAACGTCAACACCACCCATTTGGATTGCAATTATAGGTCTATCTAATCAATAATCCCTTATATTTAGCTTACTAATATGGTACTTCCCTATATAATTTATGGTTCCTCTTCTATAATTATTACTTGAAATTATGGAACTGGATATACAAAGAAATTAAGATTTTTTTCCATTTTGTAATTGATGAAGTTATGGGTACTACCTAAATCAATCATATTTTTTGTATGTCCTTCTATCTTGAATTCTCGTGAAGTATTGACAATGCTTGACAAGTTATTGTTGGAGTATTCTCTTCTAGCTCTACGTCTTGTGACAATTCCAATTATTGATCTTCTTTATCTTCACATTCAATGTAGAATAATTTATTTTCATTTCATGTACGCCCCTTATTATACTTATTGTCACAGTTGAAGCATAGTCTCATTTTTCTTATTTTATCTATTTTTTGAAGTGCTAACCTTGTTAGTCTAGGAGAGGAAGAATTATTTTCTCTATAGTTATTAGTGACCAATTTGTTTGTAACCATATTTTTATTTTCAACTTTCCTTGCTAGACTGAAAGAATTCCTTAAGTATTTAGGTTGAAAGAGATGCACCTCATGTTAAATGATTTCCTTTAAAGTTTCCATGAAAAGGTTAACAATTTATCCTCTTAAATATTCTTTATCATAAGTCTCAACTTTTGGAATTTTTGAATGTGGATAATAACTAAACCTTTTGTCAAAGGTTTACCAATTGACTAAATAATGTAATGATATTAATATCCCCATAATGTTATATAAATTCCTCTGTAAAAATAAATTAAGATACAATAAAATCATTTTTCCTTTTGCAAATCCATTGATACCATACATGTTCATCTTGTTGTAAAAGCATGTTTGCAATTTTTAGGTTTTGTAAGATTTCCACTTGGTGTAAATCAAAGTATTGCTCCATATGGATGTTATAGGATCATTACCTTCAAACTTTCTCATATAGACCTTCCAAATATAGTAGTTTCTTGGTGTTTACTTGAAGTCATAATAATGTAGATCTTGCAGTGAAAAATCATGACTATGGTTCTATGATTCAATACATATGCTCTCCAGTTAGGATACAATAATCGTCATAGGTGATTAAGTTTGAATACAATTGTTCTCTTTATTTTCACAATTTCTTTGAATCTCAATATTCCATTTAGGAATCCTCTCTAGGAGGAGATTTTGTATGGTATTCATTGAATTTATTTTTTTACTTGTTTTAATTCATCTTATTTTTCATTTCAACCATCATTTCTCTTTTATGGTTTTCTTGAGAACTTGGTAAATCCACCTTTTTCAACTAACTACCATCTGATTCACTAAATTTCTTCTCTAAATAGGAGATCCTTAATTAGAGGTATTCACATTATTCATGAGTCGATGATTAGTCTTCACGTGTTTTAATTGATATGGTAGCTTCCTTTGGAGGCATTATAATAATACTCATCTTTATCATAACTCTTAGTCATAAAAAAATGGATCTTCTAATAAAAGTTGTCACTTGTAAGTTACGTACCTTTAAAACCTTAAATTGGAGAGTTTCTAAAGAATTAAAATTTTTCTTGATATATATTTCAGATTTGAACCCTTTGAACTTGAAGTTTTGACCCGTCATATTATGATATTTCTTCTATATAATTTGATAGGTATAACTAGAGTTGAATGCACCAACTGAAATTTATGGTAACTTTACCAAAGCTTGATAATTCATTTCCATTTAGACCAAAATTTTATGGCATGGCATTTGTCCAATTATTCAAATATGATTTGAAAATTTTAATTTGAGTTATTTTGGTATGCATCCTCAGATCTCTATAAAAAATTCTCTCTGAAGTGTTCTAGAAAAGTTAAAATGAATAAATAATTGTAGTGAAAATTCTATGCTCACTCATTTGAGACTACTTTCATTATCATTCACAAACCCTAAATTCCATGGGGTATATCTTAGAAATTATAGTGAATCAAAATGTAAAACTTTTACAAGATGTATCTTTTGATGCCTTATAAATTTTGCTCAAAATTTCCTAGCCTAAAGAATCTTAGAAAAATGATCAGATGACTTGTTTGATATAGATTTCAGGACCAATTACAAACCCTAGATTCTGCATTAGATCTCTTAGGATATTTAGTGAACGAAAATCCAAAATTTTAACCAGATGTTCACCAAGGTATTTCCTTAATATGATCAAAATTTTACAATCTAAAATGTGTCAGAAAAAATTAATAGCGGAAATACCAAGGTGACATGTTTTTAGCAAAAAACCCCTATGTTTATATGCTTTGATACAAAATGCTATGAATCATGAATTTTAAAAATGATAAGAAACGAATAATTGCAGTCCAATTTGAGGACGATACATCCTTCTACGATCAAAATAATGTCTAAGACAAGATTTGATGATCCTTATGCTAGATCTCCTCAGTTTATATATGTATATATATATATGAAAAATAGTATAAATATATTAAGAGAGTACAATGAAATTTCTAATTTACATAATAATAGAAATGTAATCACTAAATATCTATAGTCTATGTAATAAATCTCATACTGCTATTTTTTTTTTCAATAAGTCATGAAAATAAGTAAAACATTTCTATCTTTATTTTATACTAACTGATATCTCCTTTTTTTTTCCCTTTGAAAAGGGATCTTACCTCTAAGCTCATACCTAGTAACTTCTTCATTACACTCCCAACTTGATCTATAATAAATGTATCTACATATGTGACTTCATATATGATACCTAGTAATTTCTTCATTACACTCCCAACTTGATCTATAATAAATGTATCTACATATGTGACTTCTTATATGATACCTAGTAATTTCTTCATTACACTCCCAATATAATAAATGTATCTACATATGTGACTTCATATATGATACCTAGTAATTTCTTCATTACACTCCCAACTTAATCTATACATAAACGTATGTACATGTGACTTCGTATATGCGTTGATCCTTATTTAAAAATCTCGGAAAGGATTCGATCCTTATTTTAAAATCTCAGAAAGAACCTCCTTTCCGAATGAGGAATATATTGTTAAAATAAACTACGCCATAGCTATTTTTATATATTCTAACTATGAAGTTAGTAAAGGTTTAGGTTCTAGTTCCATACATGGGGTTAGGTTCTAGCTCCATGACTTTGAAGTTTCCACTGTTTAACATTATACTCAGTTCCTAATAACTCTTCATTCATTTGATATTAATATTTTTTAGGCAAACTTATATTAAGGAAAAACTTAATTTCGAATTCTGATGTGGGATTATTTGATGCTATTCTAAACTGTTCCTCGACTCAACGTGATTTGATTTCTGTTATGTATTGAATAATTAAATGGTTAAGGTTTTTGTTTAACAATCCAATGGTTGAGATTATCGTTAGGGTTTTTAAGGTGAATTAATGACCTCTGCGGTTTATTTTGATTTTACCAAATAAGCCCTTTCTTTGAGTTTATTTTTATGTTGTGTCCATTCTTGAGGCTAGGGTTTCGTTGATTTCATTATGTTACATGACAGTCATTACCTGGCCTTGTGAAAGGTGTATGCAAATTACTTCTCTATACGTATAACTTACACTTGTTGAATAATGGAAATTGACTATGCAATTTTTCAATTTCGAGGGTTTACTTATTCACTAGACTCTAGAATTTTTGCTCCGATGTAATGTTTTCTACCTTATGAATTAATCATTATTTGTTTTGGTTGCAAGAGATTTTGATCTGATTCCCAGAGTTTGAATCTTTTCTTATAGTATTCATTATAGTCTCCCAGTGATTCTTACAAGGTGGTGTAAGATTAATTCAATATCATTCCCAAGGGTACATAAAGTTCATTATTGCCCCTATATATATATATATTATATATATTTCTATTGTTTATTAGAATAGTATGTTTTTCATGTAAAACTCCTATCATCTGTATTTCCTAATAACATTGTAGAATGTTATGAAATCAGCTCACAAAAAGATAGAAAAGAGAGATAAACGCCTTATAATTTAGCCTCTTCAAGGGGGCAACCTCCTTTACATTACACAAATTAACAACTCTTCGATGATACAAATGAAAATACCTCCTTTCTATATATAGGAGTCTAAAGGGTCATAATATAATCAAAGTCGACATAACAATAATAATAATGTAAGGGCATAATAATAACAATAGTGGGCTTCTATGGGGCACAATAGTAACAATATGGGGACTACATGGGTACAACAATATAATAAGGGTGTTGTACTAATAACAATAAGGGGTTACACTAGTAGTATAGCAGCCTAACATGCCCCTATACTTCAAAAAGTGTTTCCGTCAACGCTTGAGTAGGTTTTTATGCTTCTGTATAAAAATTTTGTCCTCCCATGTGGAATCTTTAGTGGGTAAGTTCTTCCACTTGATGAGATAATCTGAAATTGATCAATTTCCTAGCTGTCAGGTTCTTGTTTCTGTGACTGCTACAGGTTCCAATATGATTTTTCCTTCCTCTTCAAGTTCTGGCAATATTGTTTGAATTGGGATATTCTGCAACTTTTGAATGAGTGGCCACACTTCTTTGTCCTTTTTCCATTCATCCCTTGCTTCATTTATCCAATTTGGTTGGATAATAGAAATAGCACAAAACAGTGCTTCCACATCCTCATCCTTTCTTGAGAGTGCATCTACAACAAAAATTTCTTCCCTTTTTTTGTATATGATGTCAAAGTCATAACCCAACATATTTGTGACCCATTTTTTATGTTCTTCTAATGATAATATTTGTTCTAAAATGTATTTAAAACTATCATGATCCATTTTTACCTTGAAGTGTCTTCCCATTGGGTAAGGTCGCCATTTCTTAAGTGCATGTAGTATCGCCAACATTTCCTTCTCATAAATAGCTTGCTTGAGATGTAATCGTAAAAATAACCAATCACCTACATCAAAACATTTTTCACTGCGATGTTGATCTACCTATTTTTTCATTCGATTATGCACCAAAGTGGCATTGTCCTTTAAAAGTTGGAGAACTTGTTGTTGATGCTCAATGTGATCTTTCACTGTGAACCTTTTTCTTCTTGATATTTCCTTCTATCTTGAGAGTTTGAGGAGTGCTAATTTCTTCCAATGCTTTACAAGATATGGTCGGATTCATTTCTTGATGCCCGATGTGATCTTTCACTTCTCGAACATTTTCTTCTTGATATGTCCTTATATCTTGATAGTTTGAGGAGTAGTAATTCTGGCCAATGCATTACAAGATATTGTTGGATTCATTTCTTCTTTCTCGATGTGATCTTTCACTTCTTGCACCTTTTTCTTCTTGATATGTCCTTCTATCTTGAGAGTTTGAGGAGTGGTAATTCTAGCCAATGCTTTACAAGTTATGGTCTGATTCATTTCTTCTTTCTCTAGGGTTGGGTCCTCACGTATATCCTCTTCTTTTGATGTTTCTTGATCCTTTTCTTCCTCCTCTTCATACTCTATGTAAAATAATTTCTTCTCAATGCACCTATGACCTTTAGTGCATTTTCTATCACAATTGTAACAAATCCCTTTTTCTCTTTTTCCTTCCAATTTTTGTGGTGTAAGCTTGTAGGTTGTGGAAGGCTAGGAGAAGAAACACTTCCATAATTATATTCATGAGTGGTGGGATTCCTTGTTTTCAAATTTCACTTTCAATTTTTCTTGCCAACTCGAATGCCTCCTCCAATGAATCAGGTTCCCAAAAATGAACCTCATGTTGAACTTTATAATTTAAAGTCCCTATGAAGACATCAATCATATGCTCCTCTGGAATATTTTTTACCCTTATGTTCAATTTTTGGAACTCTTCAATGTGCTCCATTATTGAACCCTTTTGTTTGAGACTTATCAATTGGCTAAAAAAAGTGTTGCTTTTTGTATCCTCATAATGTGCTGTCAATTCTTTCTTAAAAATTTCCCAAGTGATAATTTTTTTACGAGAGAAAAGCCATTGATACCATACAAACTGATTTGGTTCCAAATATAAAGTTGCAATGCGTATCTTTTGTGTGTTTTTCACATTACTGAGATCGAAAAATTGCTCCATCTGTAATATCCATGTTGCGGGATCCTTGCCATCAAACTTCCTCATATCGATTTTTGGAATATGGTGCATCTTCGATCCAACATTAGAGTCTATGAAATCATGATTAACATTTCTTTGTTCGCATCATGAGTTCCCTTTACTACCCTTTCACCATTTGTAAGTATTTCTTGTAGAAAATTTGTCAAATCTGTCTTCAAATCTGCCATGTCTCTCTTCAAATATGTCTTCAAATCTATGTTTAAGTCGTCCATCTTAGCTTCCACACCCTTTATCTTAGATTCCATGCCATTTATCATAGCTTCTGTTAGCTTTTGTGAAAGTGACATTTGTTGCACTTGGTCTTGTAATTTTGATATATCATGTAGCATTTCTTCCTCTTCTTCATGAGTCATTCTGGAGCTTCTAGGTTGCTTACTAGGTGTTTAAATTTTCTTTCCTTGGGGCATCAATTACCAATAATAATGCTCTACTATGCCCTTTGAATTCCTTCAAAATAATTTTTCAAACCAAGCTTAAGCAAAAATTTAAAAACATCTACACACTTTTTTTCACTTTGTAGGAGATTGATATTGACTCTAATGTATCTCTGTAATTTTGGATCATCCAGTTCCAAAATTGCGACCTGCAGTAGCCCTCTGTGTCATCTTTCCAATGCCACCATTCTGTCCAAATTGGATTCTCCAAGGAAGAGTTATGTCAAATCTCCCACAGTGACCTGATTATAGAGTAGTTCAATAGAACGAACTTGTACGAAGTGAAACATGTCACTGTTTTGACCTTTGGATCTAAAAAATGTACACAAGAAACTGCAGTCCATCCTGTTTTTGTAACTTCTTACGAAATTTCAATCCGAAGCTCAAAGAGAAAGTTATGACGATTTTCCCTAGGTCACCTGTTTGGAATGTAATTCGGGGGTTTGCGAAAGCCCTAACTTTCTCAAACTGTATCTCTAAAAATGTAGTGAGACAGGATCTGAAATTCGGAGCCAAGTTTTAGACCAATTTCGTATCAAGTGGGTTTTTTTCTTAGCTTCTCAAACTTCATAGCGAAATAGTTATAGCAAAAATCCCACAATGACCTGTTTGGAGCAGCAAAACCCTAGAATCCACAGCTCTGATACCAAACCAGCTCACAAAAAGATAGAAAAGAGAGATAAACGCCTTATAATTTAGCCTCTTCGATGGGGCAACCTCCTTTACATTACACAAATGAACAATTCTTCGATGATACAAATGAAAATACCTCCTTTCTATATATAGGAGTCTAAGGGGTCATAATATAATCAAAGCCGACATAACAATAATAATGTAAGGACATAATAATGTAAGAGACCTCCCTAGGGTCTGCTAATAGATCTATTTTCTTCTAAAATTAAATGCGATAATAGGATTTAACTTACCTACTTACACAACTTTTAAACAAATAAAATTTTAACATTTACATTATAATAAACATAAATTGAGGTGAATATTTCATTCTAATTAACTTTACAAGAGTAGTCTATGGAGGAATACCTGTACCGATGGCTGATGGAGATACCTTTGTCCTACTACTCCTGCTGAACACTCCTCTTTACGGACCCAACCAGATTTACCTCCCAACCAACTAGAAAATAATCCCTAGCCCAGGAAACCTCCATAGGTTCCCTAGCCCTCCAAGCCCAAGTCCAACCAGATGTAGTGTGTGTGTCCAAATGAAAGATCCAAACCAAGATAACAATACTTCCCTCCTCTCAACAAACCAAGAAAGCTCCACAGGTTCCTAAGGTCTCCAAAAACACAACAAGCCCAAACAATAAAAACCAACTCCCACGATCATAAGCAAGACCCAACATCCCCTTTTCTCCCTTCCCCCTTCCCTTTTTATACCCTTATTCCCTTCTCCATCTCAACTACCTCTCATTAATGTCATTAACTTCTCATCTATCCTTACAGTTGACTTCTCTTCTCCCAAGTAAGCTGGGAGTACATTTGGAAATGTGACATGAATATAAAATTTGGAATTTAATGGGAAAGGACCATGTCTTCTCCCAAGTAAATCTGAAAAGTACATTTGGGAATGTGAGGTGAATATATATATTGATAGTTAAATGGAGAGGACTCTGTCTTCTCCCAAGTAAATGTGAGGGTACATTGGGGAATGTGAGATGTAATTACATGGAGAAGACCATGTCTTCTCCTTAGTAAATGTGAGGGTACATTGGGTAATGTGAAATGAATATATATATTGACAATGAGATGGAGAGGACTATGTCTTCTTCCAAGTAAATGTGAGGGTACATTGGGTAATGTGAAATGAATATATATATTGATAGTGAGATGGAGAGGACTATGTATTCTCCCAAGTAAATGTGAGGGTACATTGGGTAATGTGAAATGAATATATATATTGATAATGAGATGGAGAGGACTATGTCTTCTCCCAAGTAAATGTGAGGGTACATTGGGGAATGTGAGATGAATACATATATTTTGAAATAATAGAAGGAGACCATATCCTACCTCAATTTGAGAAGGTAAGTGGGGAATTTGAATAATCGAAATCATGAATTTTGTATTAGACCAATATTTCTCAATATTTTCAGATAATGTACACATTAACAAAATTTGTAGGATAAGATTTAAGTGGGGCATTACAAATAATAACAATAGTGGGCTTCTATGGGGCACAATAGTAAAAATATGGGGACTACATGGGTACAACAATATAATAAGGGGGTAGTACTAATAACAATAAGGGGTTACACTAGTAGTATAGGGACCTAACATTGTATTATAAAATTCATTTTCCTTTCTTCAAGAATGGAACTGGGGTTCCTAACTTTACTTGGTAAACTCCTTCAAGTTTGATAATTTAAATTCTTTCAATTGTACACCCAACATTTCTTTCTTGTTTTCTAGAATTTCTTCAAAGGGTTTTTCTCCTCCATTGTCAAGATATCTCCTTTAATTCCAAGGTTTCAATTTATTAGTAATCGTGACATTTTTTCCTCATTTATTCAACATTCATGCAATTATCATTATAGTGGCATTACAACTATTGTGCAGGTATTCTTGAATTATATTTTCCTTATTCATTGTTTATACTCTTGGTTTATTATAGGAAAAAATTGTTTCAATTCTAACAAATTTATTATCCCCTATTTCCAGTAAAGAATTAATTTTGTTTCCTTGCCACTATTTTTTTTACTTTTACAAAGTATTCTAGGAATTTTATTCTATCTGCTACTTATATATATATTATATATATATATATATATATATATATATATAAGTCTTTTGGTACTATATATTATTTATAAAAATCTCTTACCTAACTTCTTTCATGTATATGGTTTCAAATTTCTTTCACCCTACCTCTCTTTTATTGACTATTAGAGACACTAAATTGTAAATTTATTTTCTACATATGAAAATCTAGCATGACCATATATCTAACCATGTATTAAAACTCTTTCTTTTTATTTGTCCTTCTGCTACTGGTCTTAAGTAATATTTTCATTTAATTCAATCCTTCATTATAAACACAAAGGGGTTTAAGTTTGCATTTCTTTTCTAGGTGCTGCTATGCTCAAACTTGCTCAAATGCTAGAGACATTTACTAGAATTTCCATTTATTAAACTTACAAATAATTTGTGTTGCCTTTCCCATGCTGGAACTACCAAACAACCCTTCAACTTCTCGTTTGTATGGATAGATTCCTCCACTAGAAATATCATTATTGTTTTTCGGAATATTTCTTAGAATGTTTCTTAGTTCAAGCGATATAATAATTCCCACTCATCATTCTTTTTTTGTTGAACTTGGATGAATGCCACATATTGACTATACAATTATATAACTGGTTAAAAAATGATCTAGGTGGCTCCAAAAACACTGAGTGATAAAAAGGACTAGGGAAAGGCTAAAAAATTCATTTTTTTGGATTTCCATGAATCTAGGATCATATCTAAAATCTCATTGCAAGCTTTCCAATGGTGCAAAAGACACTTAAATCTGACGTCTTATGTGAAAGTTATGGCCATTCAAAGTTTTTGTCAAACTAGGCCCCCTTGCTAAAGTGAGCAAGGTGCCAACTAAATTTGGAGCCTAGATAAATTTGGTGGAACTGCTAAATTTGGAGGAAATTAATGAGCCAACAAATTCACACTTGTCGACAATGGTTTCCAGTGGTTGGAAATGGTGAAATTATCTTCTACTTAATTTTCATTAGCCCTTAAAATCTTATCGACGATTTTTTTTTTTATTTTCTTAAAAAACTTACAATATATATATTAAAAATAGGTTGGTGGATGGTCAACCCCATCAGCTCAAACTCCATATTAACACACATTAAAACATATGGGGAGTGGGGCCACCATTGATGAGCCTGCCACCCCAAATGACTAATATATATATATATATATATATATATATATATATATATATATATATATATATATATATATATATATATATATATTATATATATATATATATATTATATATGAAAGGGGTTGGTGGGAATCAAACCCACCCCACAGGTGGCCCCACTCAAACCGTTCACACCATTTTAAAACACCCACATGCCAAAATGGGAATCTGCTGGTTTCGATCCTAGGACCTCCTAAAACCACTTACTCTTAATATAGTTCATCTAGTTGAAGTGCGAACAGAGATCCTTGGTAAAACTGTTGAAAAATTTATAAAATAACGCAAACACATTTGTGTGTAGCAATGGAGCAGCATGGAACCCAACATGGAAGAACCAAGAGTGGGAATAGATATCGAGACAAAGAATATTCCTTCATGTAGAATCATTAAGGAATCTAAAATATTCTCTAAGGGTTGATTTTTGCAGGTGTCAAAATTCTGCCAAGTTTATACTCAAATTACTTAGAAGTTCACTAGGAGTCTGATGCTATAAACAATTTCCAAACATGAGAAGCAAAATTTCAATCAACTTATAGAACATAATCTTTATGAAACCTTGAGGAATCTAAGAGATTCCCTAGGGAATCTTTGATATCCCTATAGGCCGAAATTGACAGTTTCAGAACCATGCTAACTTTATACTCATTTTGATTAGTTTTTCACAAGGAATGTTATAGTGTGATTAGATTATTCATCTGAGCATCTAAATTCTAGGAAACCCATGAGAAGGAATATTTGGCAAATGTTTTAGATTCCTAGGGGTCCATATTTTGACTGGGTCAGGAAGGGGTTGAGTTAACAATTATTTTTCATGATTTTCACGAGGAATTCAATGATGTAATCCATTTCTTCAAAAAAGGTGTGCATTTTTAGGCCAACTTGGAAGTGGAGATATAAGTTGTCTTTTATACATGCATGTAATTTGATTTCGTTGAAGATTAATGAAATAGTCCTCCCCACATTAAGCAGAGCTCAAGGACGTAGCCCACAATGAGTGAACTCCATTATCAACATGTTTTGTCTTTGATTCTCATGGTTTTTGTTTATTTTTACTTCTTTTATGTGTACGCATCTTATGGTTACATGGTATTTTATATGCAATTATGTATGCATCTTTGAAGTGAAAGATGTGAATCAAGTTTAGTATCAGAGCGGGTCTTCTGTTGATGTGAATTGGAAGTGTATGATAAACAAGGAAAGCTCCAAATACGTGAAGGAAAACTTGAGTCCTTTGATCTAGAAGCAGGGTGTGCAGCATGAAGAGTAAAAATGGTAGATGAATATGCTCAATCGGAGGAAGAGCAAAACTATCACAAGACCTTCTATCCCATGGAAGAAAAAGTGGACAAATTGTTTCCAAAGTATGAAAATACAATGGTAAAACCATAAAAAAGGAAGGACCATATGATCATGCCTTGGTGAATCATGAAGGAGAGGAGAAGAGCCTCCTAAACCTCCCTTTCCATCTTCCAATGGAAGTTTTTTTCTTTCTCTTCTTGTCATTCTAGAGGTAGAAAAACTCATAAGAAGCCTTTTTTTCAAGCTGGATTTCAAGTTTGGTTTTCCTGTGTTTAGTGAAGAATCTATTTAGAGAAGTGAAATAATTGGATCATACAGGTTGAAGTATATTCCCGCATACAACAAATCAAAGAGGATGAATCCAAGATCCAGCTAGCATCCCTTCGATTGAGTGGCACTACTCTTGTCCGAAGGGAAGGAAAGATGCAAAAAGGTGGTAAGAGTAGTTATAAACTTCTTTCATATTGGTTTGAGTTTGTTTATGCTATAAGAGGGAAATTTTACCCATCGGGCTATAGACAAGAATCCATGATGGAATGGAATCATTCGAAACAATGTAAAGGTCAAAATGTTCAGAATTTTATAAAGGAATTTAGAAAACAAGAATTAATAATGAATGTTTCATTAGATTCTCCTAATACATTGACGAAATACATTGAACCTTTGTGTAGTTATTTGCACCATTCATTGTTATTATTTGAATCTAAATCTCTTGATGAAGCTAGTGTGAAGGTTGTACATCTTGAAAGTAAGGGGAAGCATGAACAAGATGACTGCCAAAATAGGAAAGAAACAACTAATAAGAAAGAAGAAAATCTTTCTTGTACTCATTGTGAGAAAGAAAAGCATCACGAGGAACATTGTTGGAAATTGCATCCATCATTGAGGCTAAAGAGGAATGGAAGGAAGTAGAAGTAGAAGACATTTTCAACTATGCAACAACACTGAGAATTTGAATCAAAGGATGATGAGAATATCATAGCTACATGATTTGTAGGTGTTGGACCAATTGACATGGGATCAGACTTAGGTGATGAAATGAAGACTGAAACACTTAGGATTCAAAAGATGAACCTATTGAATTGGGTTCTAATTCGGTTTATGAGAGAAATATTTCAACAGATGTTGTGCCAGAAATGAGGAGGGCACCAAATATTGCATAGCTCCAAGAACTCATAGATATCAACCAAATAATTCAAGTTGAGAATGTTGAACTAAGGATACTCATATAGGAAGTAGAGGAGGAGAAATAAAGGTTGCAACATTAGTTACAATCCAAGGAGGAGGCCTTGGAAAAGTTGCAGCATAACAAGCACAAGGTAAAAAGTGATCCTTCAATTTTATATTATTTGTATGATGATTATTTCACAGCTTTTGAGAAACATACTACAAGAATTGGATCAAGATTGTTGAAAAATATGGGGTATCAAGGAAAGGGCCTCTACATTAATGGCCAAGGCATTGTGAATCCCATAAAAGTGGAAGAATTACCTTGATATGTAGGACTTGGGTATGTCAAAAAAGAGGTTAGAGAATGGTCCAAGATAACCAGTGACCAACCAACGATAGATGATGAGAGCACATCAACACATTCCAATGATATTGAGGGTTCCATGGGCACTTATTAGAGGCACAATAGGGATAAGTGTTCCAAGATGGTCTAGAAAGTTTGGAGGAGAAATATCATTACATTCATTGCAAAAAGGATGGGCATCAAAGAGCCACATGTCAGACACTTCATAACCATAAACCACCTATGAAGGAACCAACTGGTAAAGATGTTCAACAAGTGAGTTAGTCATGGAGAGATGACCCACTCACTTTTTTGAGTGAGATATGGTTTTATTAGATATAGTAACTTGTCATAACCATATTATTGTAAATCATATGTTGCAAAATGATTGTAAAAGTGATGATGTGTTTCCCATCACTTATGAAAGCAACATGATGATACTTTGTCCTATTTTTGTTGATAGTTGGGGTATTGGTTTCTCTTATGATTCTAATGTAAACTTGACCAAAGAGTGTGTTATAAACTCTTGGAAAGTATGGGGTTATTTGGGTCATGATTGGTCATGTCATTGGACATGTATTTTGCAAAGATGTACTACACGTTTGTAGAGGACATACGCATTGGATCATCACTTATGGCTCCGAAGAACAAAGGTGAAGGAGAAGAATGTGTGGCCTGTTAGGGAACTTGTTGTGCACACAAGGGAAGAAAGGAAATTGCATATTGTGTTTATGCTTTTGGAGGACAAAAATCTCCTTAGTGGGGAGAAATAATCTAGTTGGCTCCAGAAACACTTACTAATCAAAAAGGGCTCGAGAAAGGATTAAAAATAAATGTTGTTATATTCCCATGAAACTAGGGCCTGATAAAAAAAATTCTCACAAGATCTACAATGATGTAAATGACAACTCAATCCTACATTGTATGTGAAAGTTATGGCTAGCCAAAGTTTTGGTCAAACTAGGCCTACTTGCTGAAGTTAGAAGAGCACCAACTAAATTTGTAGGCTGACTAAATTTGGCAGAAATTAACGAGGAAAAAAATTGACACTTATCAGCAAAGGTTGCATGCTTTAAGGAATGGTGAAATCATCACCTACTTAATTTTTCAGTGACCCCTAAAATCTGGTCGACAATGTTTTCCCATTTTAATATATATATATATATATATATATATATATATATATATAATATAATATATATATATATATATATATATATATATATATATATATATATATATATATATATATAGATAGATAGATATTAAAGGGGCAGTGGGGATCAAACCTGCTAGACAAGTTTGGTCAGCCCGCCCTATGGGAAACCTCACTCAAGCCACTCATACCTCTCAAAAATGCCAAAGTGCCAAAATAGGAGTCCCATGGGGTTTGACCCAAATAACTTCCCAAACCACTTGCACTTAATATAAAAAATATAACTGACATGCCAAAGGATATCCTTTGTACATATGTCGAAACCTTTATAAAATAATCGAAACCCATTTGTATTCAGGGGTACAGTAGCATGGAACTGAACACGACAGAACCAAGAATGGGCATAGAGATCGAGACAAAAAATATTCCTTCATGCAAAATTTCACTTTGATGTGTGAAATTTCAATGTCATACTCAGTTATAAATGCTAGCCTTATTTCTTGTCTAGCATTTAGATTATGTTGGTTAAATAAATATTAAGGCTCACATTATCTTTCCTTAGCTAAAATATCTTTTCGATCAAATAGTGTCTCCACATTTTAAATGCATTGATTATTATTTCTAATTCTAGATCATATGTAGCATAATTTATTTCATTCTCTTTCAATTTTAGAGATTCATAACAGATAACATAGCCATCTGTTGGAGGCTAGAAAAATCGAGACTTTAACAAGGTGGATAACCACCCGGTCCGGACCTTAGGACAACTCCTTTTCCATTTGGAATAGTGGCTCTGATTGGGGATGATGGGACCAGTTTCCCAATCTATTTATGATGTTCGTGCTAACAGAATGATGTTTTTCTTTTTTGGGTTTGATGGGGTGAATACTTATTCTAAACTTAATATATCTTCTAACTATCATTTGCAATATATCATAATCAAAGAAAACATCTAGCTTTAAAACTATCCCGGGAGTAACGTTTATATATGCGATCTAAAATGATTTCTGAAAGTAATTGACAATCAAGATCATTCAATTACGTTAAGAAAAGAATCTGTTTAATAATGATGGTTTTGTATAAAAAGTTAGCGAAAACGATATGAGAGATATATCGCATAAAGAGTCATTCATATATTCAACATAAGGAGTAAATCATCATCATACAAAAGTGCAATAGTGATAACTAAGAATTTAAACTTTCATACATAAATAACTAAAAATTATTTATTGCTTGATACACAAGTAAAAAGCATTAAGAGATATAAGTACCATTTGTAATACGTCCTACTCATGTGCTCCAGCAATATTGATCTACCTTCAAACCATTTAACATCAACTAAGAGTACAAAAGTGCAAATTTAGTAGAGATGCTAAAATCCAATAGAAAATAAATATCATTCCATTAATTTCACAAAAAACCTCCTCAGAGGGGCATGAGTGCATGTTTTGAAGAATGTTTTTGATAAAATTTATGGACCCCTCTCTAAATGCATGAGAGGGGTTTGAATACTAATCTATGGAACTTAAAAATAGAAATTACAAAAATAGATGAGGAGGTTTAAACAACTTGCCTCATTTTAAGTGAAAATAAATAAAAACAAAAATAAAATATGTCTATGACTAATCCTGCATCTGGTCCTTGAGATCGCAAATATCCAGCATAGGTTTAAGGAGTGTCGGTTGGCTGACTTTAGCTTTCAGTTGTCCCACAAATACAACATTGGTGAGTGCTGGCACCATTTTTTTGGTGAAAGTAATCAGGCTCCTCAGGTTCATCCATTGGATGTGCGGTTTCACTAGATATTTCCAGTACACCTCCCAGTTCAACCTACTATCCATCTGATTGCCTCTACTCTTTCCTCCACTGTCTATTTCCATACTGCTTCAAGCTATTATGCCTTTGGAAGAAAGCTAGGTGTGGTTTCTGCTACTAAATTAGCATTGTGTAGATTTTCATTCACACATTTGATGACGCAGTTTGCTGCTACTGTCACATCCTCCATTGCTTGTTCTACCTCTCTGAGCTGAGAATCCCATTTCACAAATATGATTTATTTATGTGATTCATCTAATTTGGGCATATCTGCTCCTTTCCCATCTTCAGATTTCTTCCAATTTAAGAAGTCTAAAACTTTCTTAAGGATTGTATCATATTCAAGTCGTAATTCCACAACTTGATTCGTTATGTTATCACTCATTTCACAGTGAGAATTCCACTGTGAAATATTTTGTCATAGTAATTCTTTCTGGCGTAAAAGCTGGGAATTGAGGCCAAGTGCTTCTGTGACAAACTGTTCAATCTTAGGATCATATTTATGCAGTTCTGTTGTGCTCTATAACTATGCCTCTTTAGCTGCTAAACTGCTCTGATGTGCCAATTGCATTTGCTAAAACTCTTGTTGAAGTTTAGCCAACTGCATTTCTGCTTGTTGGTTGATACTGGCTTGTTGTAATTGTTGTTATAATAAAAAAATTATGTCTTCTTTTCCTTTGAGTAGTCGTTGTACCTCTGCTGCCTTGTCAATGTTTGCTTAAGCATATGCACCTGCAACTTGCGAGAGTCTAGTGAGGTTAGCCAATGGATCTATAGATGGGTCTTTCTAGAGAACATATAGAGGTTCATCCTCAAGAGTGAGCATAGAATCCAACTTTCTTTTATTTCTTTGTCTTCTAATGACGACTTTGTGTTGAGGGTTGTAGAATACATCTAGAGGAGGAATTTCCTCTATTCTCAATACAATCTCAAGTGTGGGAGCAATGGGAATATGCTCTATTTCCTGAGTGCTAACAACTCCTTTTGTTACCATTTTTGTAGTCGTTTCTTGTTGGTTTGTTGGTGGCTCTTTTGTTCCTCCATGTTGAGTCCCTTATTGAAATTTTCCCATTCTTCTTCTAAATCAAATACCAATGGCTTTGCTTGCTTTGTAAGGGAAGTTGAAGTTTCAGCTTGTTTTACGAAAGGAGTTTGCTGATCAAACTTTGCTATGGACTGGGCTATTTCCTTAATTGACTCCTCACTCTTGCTGTGTTCATTTTCTGATATTTTCTCAGATTGATCGGCAAACTTTTCTGCGGATTCTTTTCCAGAACTTTTTTTGGACTTTTCTTTTGAGTCTCCCTCTATGCTTGCACTAGGAATAGGATCTCTCATTGGCTCAATGAGTAGTTGGTCAAATGGGACCCTAGATAACCTCCTTCTCTTGTAGTTATTAAATGTTTGGAGACCTTCTTGATCAAAAAGTATTTGTGCCATATGTTGTACTTCTTTGAAGGTTTTTTTCTGTAGGAAAACATCATCAAAGGGTTCATTTTCATGGGTAAATATTCTTATTTTGACCATTGTATTAAAATATTTTACAATACCAAAGGAATCATATTGCCTTCCCAGGAACTTGGGTAGTTGCAAAGATAATATATTGTCAACTTCTTTGAAAGCATGTCCTAATTCATGCAATGCAAAAACTCCACATGTTACAGGAAATTGAGGCCAAATGGCCTTCTTGGAATATTTCAATATCTTACTCATTCCTCCCTCGCTGCATGTTCGATAGGCTATCTCCCTAGCCATTAGTTTGTCTGGGACATAACAAGGTAGAACATGGGGTGAGGCAATGTTTTCGAACACTTTGATATATGTGAATAATTCTTCCTCGAACCATTTGGCTACGGGGAGAATATCTACCTCGACTTCTTGGGAGAACCTAGGGACATATCAGTTGTAAATCGTTTTGTGAATTGGAAGCATAACTCCGTGACAAATCTTAAAGAAGTGTGGTAAGAAATTAGATTCCCACATGATTTTGTGATATATTTGAATAGGAAGTGGATTTTCGGCAGTCCACTTCCATCCCATAAGAGGAAACTTGGAACCAAAACAAATAGCATCCATAACATATGTGCTCATGAAAACTAGAGGGTAAACCCTCGAAGTAATAATCCTTTTTCTTATGTATTCTAAAATTGCAATAGCTAAGTTATCAAACAAGATTTGAGCCCAATTCATTATTGTAGCATTGACGACTGCATATATTAGGGGTAACCGTTCTGACAAGAATTTGGTGCTGTTTGGTTTACCAAACAATCTACATAACATAGCGACAACAAAACAGAAAGGGGAACTAAAAGAACTAGTGGTGTACATACTGTTCTTATCTTTCTTGAGTCTTTCTTCATTGTTTGACCAATTCTTCATGCATTCTGCCAAGTCTTCATTTTCCTTGGCGAACTTCCCAACAAATTTCCTACTGTAGATGGCCTGTGGCTCTGGTAGATGGTACATGAGTCTCAGGTTGTGTGGATTAAATGACCCGATGAATTCTTGACTTTTCGTCTTGAATTCTCTATCTTATATGTCCGCATTGTCTATGATCCACTTAACCATGCAAGTATAAGGAAGTATCTTTGGTCTTGCAGCAATGTAGTGCAAAAATGTGCACACAATTTCAGTCAGAGTAGCATCAGAGGAAACGCGTCCATCCACTCTAACCGTTGTTTCCATAGTTCTCGATTTTTCTCCCTCTCATAGCTAATACATCGTCTCCCATGTGGACATCCTTGCATATCGATTGCAAGTAGTATCTGTGAACAAGGGGGTCATCTCCGATTTCTCAGAACCTGATGCCTTTCCTTTCTTAACCATTTCTTCGGATGTCCTACTCTGTGTGTTCTTCCTGAAAGTTACAACAGGAGAGAAGAATAGGATAAAAATGATAATGAATGCATAAATTAATCAATAAAAGGATGAAATAAAGGTGACGGAGGGTCTTAATTCTAAATCATGTTAGAAGATATCAACTTTCGTTAAATGGCTTTTCATACCTAATCGTAATCATTCTTTTAATAAATGTACACTAATGAACTATTATCCTTAACTTAATATCCATCACTTCACCTTGAAAGTCCGGAAGTACTCTCCTAGAACCGTGAGCCCTCTGAGTTGCGATAAAAGCGATTTTGCAATTTGCTACGCAATATCGCAGATCGCTATATCGCAAAAATCATTTAAGTTTAAGACTTACCGCCATGTGAGTTGATGCGATATGTGATATGCGAGATGCTATCGCATTTTACAATATTTTCTTATGCTTTATTGAGTAGCACTACATGGTTGAAACTACAATGCGAGAAGATTATAGGAGTTTTATGATTTTGCATTTCACGGATCGTGATTGCATGAGGTAACTTTTATAAGGAAGGTCCATCATAATCGTTTTTGTGATGTGAGAATAATCCTCTAAAAGTGGGTCTTTTCAAGGATTATTTTAATATTGACAACTTTCTGGGTATAAAGTTACTTTAAGATTGTTTTGATTATGTGGCACTTATTTAAGAAAATCATTGTTTGTGAAGTTTTATATGCTAAAGTATGAAAAGGTAAGTATTCCATGATTTTTCAAGTTCCGGCTTGACATCTTCTTTTATTCTAAAAATAAAAAGGCATGACTAGATGCTAAGATTAATTTTTTGGAAGGGTCCCTAATTATTAATGTTATTACTAATACGAGTAAATGGGGCGGTTTGTTGATAAGCACAATAATTGGTGATTCACTTGGAAGAACTAGTTATCTCTGAGGGTTTTTTGAATTTTCTAAAACTTCCAAAATAGAGATGGTTTTGAAAATGAAACTAAATTGTACGAAATATAAGGTAAATAATGTTATTTTATAACAAAATCTTGCTCTAACTATCTTTATTCTGATTATCTTCTTCTCAGAGTTATTCATTTTACTCACATCAATCATTACTTGGTTATAAAGATAAAAGAAAAGCATCTCGTTAGATCAGTTTTGGTGTACTCATTTGTCTTAGGTAGACCCTTTGCTGCCAGCAGGCATTCATAGCCTCAATAAGGTTACCTATTACCTGGTGATAATCCAATGTCCCACTTGAGAAAGATGCAATTTCAAAGATCAATCCTCATACATACTTATTGCTTTTTCTTTTCTTATTTCTCTTTAATTTCTTAAAGAACAATGTCTTGGTTTGGTGGGAAAAATTGACAGTGCCATTCACTTGATTTATAACTTAACCGAACAAGTTGGCTCTTGATGAGACCCCTTGTCTTTTGATTGAAACAATCTCGAGCCATTACCCTGTTTTGATATTCAGTATGGAAATGTCAGTTAGTTATAATCTTTATGATCATGATAAGTCGGCTCTTGATGAGACCTCTTATTCTTTAAGTTTAAAGTTTATAATTGGATTACTCCTTGAATCTTGCAAATTCCTTGAGTGGTGGGGAGTCATTGGTTCCTTAAGAATTTTCCTGGACAATAATTGTAGAGTTTAAAAATAGCTTTTCCGCAGAGAGTCTTTGCTTTTTTATTGATACTTTTTGTGACTGATGCAAGGAAAAATCCTTCCTAAGGTTGATTCCAACCAAAACTCAGATAGTTGAAACAAAAGGACAGGCAAAATTTTTCTAAATAATAGCACTTAACCATATGTTTCATAAAAGGAGATTAATTTTCATAACCATTCCTACTTATACAAGTGAAAAGACAAAATTGAAATGAGAAACTATTCTTTTAGCGAAACCAAAAGCAAATATTATCAAAATGTTTTATTATCAAAATAAAACTTAACTAAAGCTATGATCTACAGAAAAATAGAAGAGATCATATTCTATGGAAAATATTTCTTTAGCATCTGTCCATTAACAGGTAAAGATTCCTTTTTCCCTACTAAATCTTGTGACATGAAAGTTGATGGGCCAATGAGTTCGACAAGCTGGAAGGGTCCAAGCCACATCCGTTGGAATTTAGTATGCTTGCCTTTCTCTTCATGGGCTTTATCAATTTTAATACTAAGTCTCCAAGTTGAAAATCTTTTTTAGATACTAAGTTTGAATCAAAAGAGGCTTTCACTAATTGTTGATGATGCACGTGGGTAATTCTGCCCTTTTCTTGTTCCTCTTCAAGTTTAATAATTTGTAATTGTCTTAATTGCATGGATGAGGAAGGAGTTTCTTCAATAAATTGAACTAAGGCTAGTGAAGGAATAGCTAGATTTGTTGGTAAGACCACTTCTTTCCCATAAACTAAATTAAAAGGAGAAGTTCCAATGGAGGTTTTATGAGTTATTCAATCTGCCTAGAGAGCATACACTAAAGGCTTATGCCAATTTATTTGATTTTAATCAATAGTCCATTTAATAATTCTAATAAGGTTTTTGTTTGTTGATTCAGCTAACTCATTTCCTTTTGGATAATAATTAGCATAATATTTGAGTTTGAAACCTCTTTTGAGAGCAAAATATGTCATGGCATTACCTGAGAAATAGGATGCATTATCAAACATTAAGGCAGAAGGCAAGCCAAACCTAGTGATGATGAATTGATCTATAAATTCAATTATACTCTCAGAGTTGGATGTCTTGAGTGGAACTTCCTCTACCCATTTGGTAAAGTAATCAGTAGCTGTAAGGATGTATTTATGTTGTTTAGAAGAATGAGGAATGATCTCACCTATTATATCTAATCCCCATGGTTCAAATGGTTGATCAATGTTGACCAACTGTAATGGAAATGATGGTTTCTTCTATCTTTCGGTTCTAATTTGGCAAATTTTACATCTCCATACGTAATTGTGTGCATATTTAAATATAGTTGGCTAGTAGTAGCCAACACGCAAGATTTTTTGCGCTGTTGCATCTCTTGCATAGTGTCTGCCTACTGGTCCATCATGGAGTTCCTGCAATACTTTTTCTACTTCAGATTTATCGAGGCATCTAAGGAGAATGGAATCATAATTCATTCTAAACAGTACATCATTGATGATTTGATATTGTTTAGCTTCTAGCCTTAGGGCCCTTTTCTTTTTGTAATTCAAATGTGGAGGGGCATATCCATTTTTTAGGTAGAAAATGATATCAGCGTATCTTGATTCAAAGTCGTTTAGGTTTGCCACATAAATTTGTACTTCACTATCTGGAGACCGCGACTCTAATATGTTTGATGCTCCTGCCAGCATCTTGCAAAAACCTTGACCTTTTACAATGTTTGCTAGTTTAATTTCAGCGTCATATTCTTGCAGGGATGTGACCCAATTTTCTCTCTTTTCACCCACATCATTCTGTACCAGAAGATTTCTTACTACAGGAAATGGCACTATTATTTTGGTGTGAGACATGAGAAGGAAGGGTTTGAAGTATTTAACTACTTTGAAAACAACATAAGCCTGTTTCTCAACATCATAGTAATTTAATTCAGCTCATTGTAAATTTGAACTAAAGAAAGCCATCGGGGATTCGCTTGGGTCAGTATGGCAGCATATGATTTTTGTTGGCATTATGATTCTCGTATAGGTGTTGTACTTGATGGCAACTCACTCTTGTGATAGATCTCAATTTAGGCACTCAAAATCATGGAAATTAAGATACCCGCAGGTTATCCTAGAAGAATATGCGGACCCATAGGTACACCGACCAAGGAGTGCATACATGCTCGCAAGTGATACGTTCAGAAGGTGCGGACCCTATTTTCATGCTCTCCAATGCATAAAAGCACGTGCACGTGGGAATCTTCATGAATGGTTCATGGTATTAGTCCGACAGTTTTTTATCAAATGGTTTTGGTCCATGGTATTGCATCCAAAAGTATTAATCCCAAGTATTGAGTTCATGGTATTGTGTTATTATGGTTTTGGACCATGGTATTGAGAAAGGCTTGCCTATAAAAAGGAAAGGAGATCTCTTGGCCATATACTTGTGAAATTTGAATATCTTAAGATCTGAAATTTTGGGTGTTTGTTTTTAAAAGCTAGATCTAAATCAGGGAGATAACTGAAGGTGAATCTATTGACATGTCGTGATCTCTCGGGAGCATGAACAAATATGTGGATCTGACTGACTGTGGCACATTGAAGGACTGTAAATTTGGCCCTAATCAGAAGTCCACAGGCGATCCGAAGGCGTAGTGTAGGGGTACGCAGCGCAGTAAAAGGCTCAGTGCGAGGATACGCAGCACAGCCAAAGGCGCAGTGCGGGGTACGTAGCAAAGGCGAAGGCATAGTGTGGGGTGCACGTAGCACAGAAAAAGGTGAAGTGCGAGGTATGCAGGAAAGCAGAAGGCACAGTGCGGATGTACACTATAAGTCATAAAGTAAAAGTGCAGATCTGAAGAAAAGTACACAGAGCAGAAGAACGACCAGTATGGATCTGCGCAGTTCAGACTCAGAAGAGCTGCGGATAAACGCAGGCCCCTGTTGGTGAAGTTGCGGTCTTATCTTGAAACATTTGTTGACTGTCTTTTATCTATTACTGCAGAATTCTGGGTTTAGATGTCTGGTATTACCTTTCTGTTTACAACATTCTGAAGAATTGGGTGATTCATTGGTTCATTGTATAAGGAGATTGGGTGATTTACATGTGCTTGATGATTATTTGATGTTCATGGATCCAGTCTAAAATTATGAACCATGGTCCTTAAAGAAGTAAAAGAGCTAGGGGGTTGTTGCTCCTTCCAGGAGAGATTTGAAAATGAGAGAGAGTTTTGTAGCTCTCTGCAGGTTTGCAGCTACGTACTGGTAAAGGACTTGCACCAGTACAAACCATTGTTAAAGAAGTTTTATTGAAAGAAGAGAGAGACATATTGCAGCAGGTGGTTTTCACCCACATTGGTTTCCACTTATATCTGGTGTTCTTTGTGTGACTATCTGTTTTTTCTTGTTTCAATGCTCATATTTTATATGGTACTGACATACAAGTTAATGATCAATATCTAAAGATTAAGGAAGGCATATTGAAAAGAATTTGATAATATTGATTCACCCCCCCTCTCATTATTATTTCCAACAATTGGTATCAGAGTAGGTCCTTCAGAAGAAGCTTGATCGCTTGAAGGAAGATCTTTCATCATGAGCAATTACGAGAGGGAAGCATCAATTAGGCCATTGATTTTTGATGGGACAAACTTCATTTATTGGAAGGTAATAGTTACTGCCTATCTTCAATATCTTGGTACAGAAGTCTGGGATATCATAGATGCAGGGTATACTTTTCCATCAGCAACTCCTACAGATCCGGCTGAGAAGAAGAAGTATGAAACAAATGCAAAAGCAGTTAGTACTCTATTGGGATGCCTATCTCAATCAGAATTTGTCAAGGTTATGCAATTTAAATTCGCAAAAGAGATATGGGACAAGATTGTTCTGAGCTATGAAGGAGATGATCAGGTAAAACGAGCAAAACTTCAAACCCTTAGGATTCAATATGAAAATCTCAAGATGTATAATGATGAAAGTGTGGCTAATTATTTTCTTCGTGTAGATGAGATTGTTAATTGTATGAAAAATTTGGGTGAAGAAGTAAAAGAGGTTGTTGTGGTTGAAAAAGTTCTAAGATCTCTGTCCCCTAGGTTTGAATCTAAAGTTTCTGCAATAGAAGAAAAGGAGAATCTTCAAAACCTTAAAATGTCACAGCTGCATGGAATTCTAACTGCTTATGAAATGAGGAAAGGAGGACCATCAAACAGGAGAGAAGCTGCCTTCAAGGCTTCTAGCAAAGGATTCTATTATGAGTCAGGACAAATATCAGATGAAGAAGAAGAATCAAATTTTGTCAAAAATCTTCAACGGGGTGCTGGACGATTCCGAGGTAAGTTACCTTTCAAATGCTTTGCTTGTGGAAGTGTAGGTCACTATGCTTCCAAATGTCCTCACAAGGATAAGGGGAAGGAACCTGTTAGATGGAACAAGAAACATAATGCAAACAAGAAAAGCTATTACACTCATGAATATAGTGATGGACTATCAAATAGCGATGAAGATGAACGAGGTAATCACTATAAACTTTTAATGGCCTTTGAAGATGATGATTACATGGATGCTATAGATGTGGATGGCTTTTATGAAGAAATTTCTAGACTCAAAACATGTTTAGAAGAAAATAATGTGATCATTCATACTCTGCAATTTCAACTTGATGAAAAAGAGAAATTTAGATAGTTTCCTATCTGATATACTTGGTCCAAATCATTTGGATTCTATGAATTATGTTCTAGCAATGGGGCACAGTCAGCTCATGTAGGTGGCTGTCTGATCTTGGATGAAGAAGTACAAAACTTTGTTTTGGGTGGCCATTTTCCTCCTTTCACATATCTATGATTTGCATATTGGAATTCTTCTACTGGCAGGAAAGTATTTACATAAGTTGTAAACATCTTATTGACAGCAAGAAACGGCTTCTCTTACAGCTGCTTTGTAGACAATGTTGTGTTGGTGGAAGAACTAGGCTCCTTTGGTATAAGGATATGACGATAGAAAGATCTTCTTCCACTAACAAGGATTGGTTCCTTTTCTGCTGGTAACACATGTTTCTTTGGCAAATCTATTGGCCTTGGTATTGTGGATGAGTTAGGCATGATTTTAACACAATCATTAGAAAGATACATTCTTTTGACCAATTTATTTGAACTATCTGATGTCAGAGACTTATATTGAATGTACCAGTCACTAGGCAAGGCTTCTTTATCATAGTGAACACCTTCAATCTGTGTATTTCCTACTCCTACTGTAACACAATCCTTCAACACTAGTTGTTTTAACTTAGGACGTACCGTGTTTGTTAATTGAGAAGAGGTCATGTGGTATCGGAGCCACACCCCGTTCCTTGACCATTCAACAGAGATAGCGAAAAATTGGGGGTGACCGTTCAACAGAGATTTAACAGAGAGTATAAAGACATTTAGGCCAATAAAATGAAGCTGTGATGAATTCAAACTTACTTCTATTCAAAGTTGAAGCTTTCTAAACAACAGATCTCGGGAAAGCAACTATCCTCAACCGATCATGCACGAGCAACATGACCTCTCTCCATGGGTCTTCATAACTCCAACACCTTATAGCTCAAGGTTCTTTTGGATATAGGAACTGTCCTCAGACAGGCGGCCCCGTAGGCTTCAATATTAATAAAAATAAGTAGAATACATAAGGCTTTTTACAACAAAAAGTCTCAGAGTTCTCTTAAGCAATGCTCTCTCAAGCAATTCTATCAAGTGATGTCTTGAACATCTACAGACTCTTTCTTAAATAGAGTTCTAACGAATCTAATCCTATCTAAGAAATGATGTAAAAAAGGAAATTATTGAGGGTCCTGTCGGTATTTCTTTCGTCGAGGATGTCTACTCAATCCTTTCCAGTACAAAGATTCTTGCTACAACATGTGACCACATTATCACATTGCTAGCAAAAGGTTTTACCATGGTTCCATCGGAGTTCTATCCAAATCGTCATGATCTGAAGGTCCTGGTCTCGACTCGTACTCATTGAGTATTCTTTGGTAGTGGCAGTCAACCAACTGATTGTATTCTTTGTCGATATCTGCTTCAAGGTCTTGGGCATTTGTCAGTTCATCTTTTCCTTTGGCATCTGTATCTAACATTATTTTCCTTATAGATGCTACTTTTTTTGTATTCTTCTTTATCTTGAGGAGGCCCGGTTGCTGAGGCGTATACATGGCTTCCTGTTTTTCCCACTTGTTAAGAAAAGGTAAAGCACTTATCTCTATGCCTAGAAAAGAATCTTTATAGACATTTTTCTTTGGAGATCTCTGAACTGCCAGCTCGATACCATCTAATAATTCCCACTTGAATATTTGAAACATGTTTGTGGAGCCTTCTATAGCATGTTGAACCCATGATCTGTAATTGTCAATCATAAAGTCTTTATGCTGCCATCCTTGTTCAAAAATTATTGAAGTGCAGATTCTCCTTGAGATCATTAGGCTGATAATATGAAAGACATTATTATTCCAATTAGGAGATCTAGCAATTATGGTAACTAAAGCTTTTTGATTAATTACAAATTTTAGAGCTTTAGGTTCTCCTTGCAATCCATCGATTTTATTTAGAATCTGGAGTTTTTCTATCAACTTTAAGTTTTCGAATTCATGAAACCAATCGGCATGTTGCTTGATCATTTCTTGATTGTTGCTAGTCTCTATTTCTTCGATTCTTTCATCGCTGAATACCCATGTAAATGGATTAGGGTCAATGCTCTCTCTCAATCTTAAACTATGAAAATCCCAAGGATATGAGAAAGCTCTGAGATACTGCAATTTTCTTTGAATACATTTGGATATTCTAGTAGTTAGCATTTTCCTGCATAAACCTCCTCTGATTTCCCAATCAGCGAATCCTTCAAATATTTCATATTGAGGGAAAGTGTCGCCAGCTGCATAATTTTCATCGTATTTGTAAGAAAGAGGCTTCTAATTATTCAAAAATATCAGGGATATTTAAAGACACAATGAACTTCTCTAATTCTAGCTTGATAGGGATTTCTTCAAGATCCATCAATTTTGCACCTGTAAAGATATTGAGAGAAAAATCAATTCCTCCAATGATTTGATAATAATTAAGAACTTTGAGTGTCCAGATCACTTCATCGGTGTATACACTAGACCATAAATCAGATAAACTACTAAAAAAGAGTTTCACTTTCATATTTTGCAAAGGGAATACTTTCACCAATGTGTCATCGAGGCCTAGAGAGACACCTAAATTCTTGGACTACCATGCCTGGCATTTTCTTATCCAAGTATTTCTTCTCAACCTCATTCCTACCAAATTTTTTATTTCCTTTGTGAGATGAACTGCATGTCCTTCAAAAATTCTAAATCTATCAACAAAAGTGGTGAAATTATCATCCTGAGGACCTTTACCTAGAATGGTAAAGTGTGAACCTGTACAAGTCCTGAAGGCTTTATTCATATCTCTAGTTAGTGAGTCTGTCAGAAAATTAGAATTTCCTGGGATCCACTCTACTTCAAAGTTGAATTGCTGGAACCAAATCTGCCAAGCTAGAATTCTGCCTTTAGCAATTTGTTTTCATATTTTGGCAGATAGAAAATATTTGAAATTCTTGGAATCTGTTCTTACCAAAAATTTCGCGGCAGTAAGATATACCTCAAATCGCTGTATCCCATTGAATATGGCTAGTGTTTCATTTTCAGCTATGAAACAATTCTTTTGGCTAGGTGTAAATTCACCAGACGCATATTCACAAAGATTTTATTTAGTTTTAACTTCACTGTCCTTTCTTTGTTCTAGTAGAACAACTGCCCAAAAATCTAAAGAAGCGTCAGTCTGAAGAATAAGTAAACCATCACCTGGTGGCTGAAGCTTTGGCAAGTGTCGACATTCTTCTTTCACTCGT
This sequence comes from Pinus taeda, assembly GCA_000404065.3. Taxonomy (NCBI): domain Eukaryota; kingdom Viridiplantae; phylum Streptophyta; class Pinopsida; order Pinales; family Pinaceae; genus Pinus; species Pinus taeda. The sequence goes on along the minus strand of APFE030883842.1, from coordinate 85,490 downwards.
TTAACAACTTCTGTTGCTTCTTGTGACCATCCTTGTTTGAGATGTCTTTTGATCGGCACTATCTTCTCTGTCAAATTTGGAATGTACTTGTGCAGATAATTTAAGACTCCCAGGAATCTATGAATTGTCTTGGTATCCTTCAATTCATGAGGGAACTGTGTCAATTTGGTTAACACATGTCGTCGCATTTGGATTGCACCATTGACAACATTAATTCCCAAAAAACCAATACTATCTTGGAATAAAGACATTTTTCTTTCTGACAAGACTATATCATGTTGTTGAACTTCTTTCAGGAAAATATCTAGATGCTTTAGATGAGTATGTACATCTAGACTATGAATGAGAATATCATCTATATATGTGACAATAAAATCATATTTAGCAAAAATAAAATCCATTCTTCGCTAGAAGAATGTCGGGGCGATTTTCAAACCGAAACGTACAACCTTCCACTCATAAAATCCGGCTGGACAAATGAAAGCGGTTTTATGCCAGTCTTCTGGCTGGATCTGAATCTGATAATACCCTGACTTCATATCAAACTTACTAAACACCTTGCTATGCTGGATTTTTTGCATAATTGTCTCAGGCCTTGGCAATGGATAATTAAAGCTCTGAGTAATGGCATTGAGGGGCTTATAATTTATCACCATCCTTGGTTCACCCTTGACTATCTCAGAGTGATTCCTTACAAGGAAAGCTGAGCAAGAATAATGTGACTCGCTTGGCTCAATAAGCTACATCTGTATCAGTTCTTTTATCTACTTCTTTATCTCCTGCTCATCCAATGGGGTGCAGGGAATCATCTTACCTTTGACTCCATTGTCATGCAAGGTTATGATTTCTTGCATTGGGCTCTCAGTTTCCCAAAACTGTTGTGGGTTTTCTGAGCAGCTTTTAAGAAGTCTTTGATGTGTATCACTTTGTTTTATAGACTAGTTGGGATCAATGGATGCCAATTATTTTGTTTTTGATTATGCTCTTTTTCATAAAATTGCAGCACTTCCTGCCAATCGTCAAAATATTTCAAAGGTTTTGTGGCTCCTACCCTTTTCTAGCTATTTTCTTGTCTAGCTTCTGACTTTGCAATAAATAATCTAGGGATATAAATAGCTTTCTTTTTAACATTGATAATCAGCTTATCTTGGTTGATTGTTACTGGAAGCACAGAATTTAGAAACGGCATTCCCAGCATTAGACAGGCTGAGGGATCAAAATGCTGAATTGCAGAAATCTTAACAATACTTCACCAAACTCTCAAAGAAATATTGTCTACATAATGTGTTAAACTAACATATCCTCTAATTGTTTCTAAAACCAGTATATTCTTTAATGGTTCCACAGAGATTTAAATAAAGATGGTTTATCCAGATTATTTGATCCTCCGGTATCAACAAATGCATCTACAGAAATCCATTCATTTCTGACTTGGACTTGGACTGGGATATAAATTAGGCTATTTGTTTTGAATATATTTTTTAATAATGTATTTTCGTCTATTCTTTTAATGTCTGGTGGTGTCACACTGGTTGATGCTGCTGTGCGTTTCTCAAATGGGCAAAAAGCATTTATTTCTGGTATAGGTTTCACAGGTTGCTTACCTTCTTTGACAGATAATGATACTGCACTTGCAGATTCATCGTCTGAGTCTTCGGATGTCTCACTGGTGACTTCATAATCAGTGTCACTCTCCTCTTCACTATAATGATTTTCTTCTAAGAAATCATCATCTGAACATGACGGACATAAATTCATTTTTTGTACATTTTCTTCTCCTTCCTCTACTTCTGCATCTGATATTTTAGTTAAGATATATGCATCTGAAACATCATCTTCTGAATCTACAACTGAGCAATCATCCTGAAATTCTTCTATGTCTATACATGCTTTGAGCTTACTGGATGAATTCTGGGGACACTTTCTTGCAAAATGTCCATCCTTTTTACAAACGAAATAGTAATTTTTGTTTCTGGGTTTTGGTCTTTTCTTCAAAAATTTATATTTTCTAAAAGGCTTTCCTGGATTAGAGACTCTCTTGGGTTTTAATCTACCATACCTTCTTGTCTTCTTCTTCTTTCTGAAAGGTGTCCATGGTAGCATTATTTTACAAACATCCGAACTGGGTGTGATGTCGTGTGCTTTCTTCTGCCAACATAAGTGTTTAACATTTTCTGTAACTCTGAACAGAAGATCAACCCAATAAATTTGATCTAGTCTTTTTCTTTGTACGTCTAGATCTTTCATTACGAGGTCTCATAAATTGCCTGGTAATTTTGACAAAAATGAAATTTTCTGAGCTACATCATTTGAGAGATTAGATTTAAATACCTTAGCCATGAAACCTTTACTAAATTGATCAAGATATTTCAGATCTTTTAATTCCATTCTGCTAAGATGAATTATGATTTGCTTCTTCTCATCTACTGGTTCTAGCACGAACTGTGTTTTTAATAACAGTTCCAATGTGGATAGTCCAGCATCCATGAGAACTCTTCTTTCTTCTTCAGATGGTCCCATCCACCAGTCGTAGACTATTCTAGTCATGTATTTTTTTGCTAGGACCATGATGGATATATTATCCAACTTTGTAGTAACCTGCATTTGTTATAACGCTCTATTGATGCCTCGAAAATCGCTGCAACAACATTGGGGGATAACCACCCGGTCCGGACCTTAAAAGCAGCTCCTTTTCCGTTTGGTGTGGTGGCTCCGACTGTTCATCTAGGTCTAGTTACATTCTCCCTATTGCTATTGGTTTATAATGTATCTTTAACTACCAATAGACAGGGACATCAGATCACTTCTTCTTGCTGATCAGGCAAGAGAATGACCCTTAAGCTGATTTGGGTTCAGCCGAACCACAACTAAAGTTTTTCCTCTTTGATGAGAGGACTTAACAGAATGTATAATTTACTCTAAATGCAAGATTATTCTATGATGCAAGCAAAAGAAACTAATCTAAATCCTATCTTAATTAGGCAGATATAGATCTAACCCAACTAAGAGCAAGATAATCAAAGTATTGGGATTTAAATATATCTTGTTTATAATGAATATCAAGTTAATGAAGTAGTTCAATTAACTGATATTATGATTACCAAAACACATTCTATTGAGACCTTAAAACTAAAATAATAAACCAACAACATTCAGGAAGTAGTTCACAAAATGATCTTGATTATCAAATCAATAAATCCAATAATTGAATAATGATATGTCGAAATAGTTCACAACACATTATTATTCAATAAATCAGTTTCATAAGACAGATTTCAGAGTAAGTAGTTACTCCAAAATGAGAAATTAATCCATAAAAACAGAGATACATAATAACAAGATAGAGACAAATTACCCATATTGACAATAGTGCACAAACATGAATAAAAATGACACATTCATATCATCATAAAATTAAAACTGATATTTGAAACAGTAGTATTAGAAATACCAATTTATTGCATCCATTTCTCTGTTCTTGGTCTCCAACAACCCTTTACATTGCTTGAATTTCTGCCTTCAAAACTAAAGCCACAATAGTGCAAGCTTTGTATCTTCATGCCATAATTCAATATACAAAGGGAAAATCCTCAATAATCCCCAGATCTGAGATTTTTCACTCCTCCCTCCTACAACTCTAAATTCCAATTACAATAGTGCTTTTAGAAGCTCTAAAATTGCAGAGGAGGGCAGCCTATATTCCATTCTGCAATCTGTTATTTATAATATTTGTGAAGGAATTTTGGAGAGGAGAGTTTGTTGAAGAGAAATTTGCTAAATTCAATTTTACTTAGCCATAATTCCAATCTTCAATTGCTGGAGCATTCTCATTGACTGAGATCTTTTTATCCATATTTCTTCCACTGTTTTCCTGCAAAAAGAAATCAAAATAAATTAAAATGCAACCATAAAATCAAAATAGCATTGCTAGGGCAATTAAAATCAAACCCAATCAAATTCTATTTAAATAAATAATTAATAAACAAAAATATAAGCTCTGTATTGATGCTTGGAATGGGTTTGATTGGTAAATGATATTATTGACCAATGGATCTGCGATAGAAGAAGGGCTTTGGGACAAAATGAACTGAAAACAAACTCAGAAAATTGATTTTTGTTTTTCAAAATTCGAGCCTGATCTTCTGCCTGATTTTTGGCCCAATAAATGATCAGAATATGTTGTAAACTCCTTCAAGAAATGTTCTCCTTGATTTTCTCTTTCCAATCGAGCTGTCGCTGGCCTCATTTGGCCAAGTAAGAACTCAATTTTATGAGCTCAAAGTTGAATGGTCAAATCTGATGTAAATCTGGAAATTCTGTTGCTGGGCTAAAAATCAGAATTTGAATTAAAAATCTAATCCTAAATTAGTTTCTAATTTAATTGTTAATCATTAATCTAACTAACTAATATCTAATTAACTATTTATAAGCAAATTAAATCTAATTAAAAACTAATTAATATTAATCTAAATGATATTTAAATTTAAATTAATCAAATTAATTAACTGTTATAAATTAATTAATATGATTAGTTTAAAATTTATTAATTAAATAATTACATATTAATTTACATAATATAATATATATTACATATTATTTACATATTAATATATATTAACTAATATTAAATATGCCAACCTACACTACACTCTGTTAAATGAACTAACCTACCTTATCCACTCATACGTATGAGTGTTCCTTTTAAAAAAAATCCCAAACTAACACAAAAGTTAAAACTCATGTGTAATAAACTTACGGTAATGCCTTTAACGCTCCATGCCTCATGCCTTTTCGCCGATCGGCATATCGGCGTTTTTAAGGAATGCATTGTTTTAAAGTGCCGATGCGAAATCGAACTTATCCCCGATGCGATATATATAAAAATGCTTTTGTTTAATCGGTGGTCGGGGGTTTTCAAAATTTCGGCAATTCGCATCGGGGCTGGCTACTGAGGCCTTAAAAATGTGATAATACAAAAGTCCCGATGCGACACAATTTTTATATATTTAAATATTATTTAATTTAATTAATTTTATTAAATATAATTAATTAAATTAATTTAATATTTAAATATTAAAAATCAATTTTTATTTTGGTTTTGATTTTATTTTAATGAATTTAAGTTTTTAAACTACAGCTAAAAATAAAACTACAGCCACTTAGAAAATTAATGAAAAATAATAAAAATAAACTACAGCCACTTGAATGTTTGGTTTTTCGAGATTAAGATTTGATTAGAAAATTGGAGTGAATTTCTTAAGTCCCGATGCTTAATTATTTGGCTGCATAATGAAAAATGTTAGTAAAACCCTCTACGAGTTAATATTTAAAATGAATGCATTATTAAACTAATTTATCTAAAAAATGCAATATTGTACATTTTACGCATTTTTAACCCAGGCTAGATAAATGATGAGACTTCAAAGGAATGTCATCTTCAAACCAGTTGACCAAATGAGGCGAAACAAGCGTCAATGGGAAGCTTGTAAAAAATCGATTCTAAGAAAACAATCAAAACAAGAATCCAAAGAAAACTAAAAATTAACAAAAGCATAGGGCAATCAACTAAAATAAAAATCCAAAAGGGTGCTTAGCCAAAAATTTTATAGAAAGGGTCCCCATTATTTGAGTTGAGCAAGTCAAAAATGGGGGGTTGTGTTTTTACCACAACAATGGCGACACGCGGGAGAAGAACCAGTTATCTCTGCTTGATATGAATGAAATTTTCCTAAAATTTAAAGTAAAAATAATCAAAGAAGAGAGAATTATTTTTTGGAATGCTTGACTCGGTTCATTAATCTTAATAAAAACAAGAATCATCTAACTGTAATTTTTCTTAAAATTTCTCATAAATTAAAATATTTCAAAACTCTATATCAGTCATTAATTAGCTGAAGGGATAAAGCAAGGGTAACTTTACAGCTTAGCTTTTAAGATATACTCATTTGTCATAGGTAGAGCCACTATTGCCAGCAAACGTCTATAGTTTCGACAGGGTTACCTTTTAATCAGAAATGATTCAGAATCTCATCTGTTTAAGAATTATTGATCTAGAGATAAATCCATTTATATATGTTTATTTTCTTTGAATTTTTATTTTTTATTTCTCTTAAAATCCATTGTCCTGGTTTGGTAGCCAGATAGTTGACAATGCCATTCACTGGTTAAAATTGGACTGAACAAGCTGGCTCGTGATGAGACCCTTTGTCTTATATATTGTTTGCAATCATAAGCCATTACCACCTGGTTTTGTTTAGAGCAGTGTTGGTAATGTCAGCCTATTTTCCCCTATGATCATGGTAAGCAGGCTCACGATGAGACCTCTTATATTTTAAGTTTAAATATATTTCTGGATTATTCTCTAGAAAAATAACACTTTTTGAGACAGGGAGAATCATTGACTCCTTAAGAATTAAGAATGACAATTTCAGAGTAAAACATGCTTTGCTGTAAAGTGTTTTTACTTGGTTAAAAATAACTTTTCTTGACTGATAATAAAAATTTGAAAGATTCTAATAAAATTTTGAAATCTCAAAATGATTACAATTTGATGAAAAATAAATTTTCAGATTTTATGATACTTTGCCAACTTCTCGACTGATAATCTCTCCCTTAAATATGTTTACCTTTATAATAAGAAAATTAAACTCTTTTAAGAGATTTAAGAAAAAGCTAATAGGTAACTATTAACAATTTTTTTCTCCATGAATGTTGACCATAGTTAGTTAACAAGAAGGCCTTTCATATAAATCACGGCAAAGTCACCAAAATCAAAACTGAAAACAAAAAGAAAAGAATTCTTATGCTGAAGTGAGAAAAGAAATCAACAAACAAAAATAAAAATAAGAACAAAGAAATCTCTAAGAATGAAAAGGAAAATCTATGTTTCGCAAGATAAACTCAAACAAGAATGTTTATACCAATGCCTCAACAATATGAAGAAAAAGAAAATAATCATATAATCATTCCTTCTTATGTTGAGAGTTAGAAAAACATACCTTGCAGAGTTGTGAATGCTTTAGGCTTTTAGATAACAATGATCGTAAAATTCAGCCACAATGAATACTTTCTGTCTGATATGAATCTTCTTGTTTCCAAGCATTATCTTAATCATTTTCTAAAAGAAAAGGAATGCTTAAAGAAACAGATTAAAGGTTCAGAAACTTCCTGGTGTAGCTGTTTCGATGAAGATTATCGCTGCTTATTGAAATAAAGCCAGGAGAAGAGTATGGACTTTGAAAATATGGTTTGGCAGAAGATTGAAAATTTTTATGAATAGCTGCAAAACAGAGTTTTATATCAACATAATTTAAAAAAAAAAATGAAACTAGAGTGATGAAATGGAAATTAATGAAAGTGGGTACATGAATCTTACCATTGGATAATTTCTTTTGATCTTACCTGAAAGGTATCAGTTTCTCCAAACTAGTTGACTTCTTATTTTAATTAACATTAAAAACATGAAGAAGCCAAACTAACCAAAATCCTATAACCCAAGATCATTATTTATTTTATTTACACTAAAGCAAGCGGTAAAAATGGAATGCTTAGTGCTCAAGGGAATTGAAATTAAAAGAAATGCATCATAAATGAAAATGAGAATTTGCAGTAATAACTGTTTCTCAAGATATTATTAGTTTTATATAAACTCCATGATTTTATAAATTGTCCAGAATCAAGACCAAATCTACGATAATAAAATTTAAATATGAAGATAGAGAGATCTTGAATTCCATTTTTAATTATGGAATTATATATTTAAACTAAAATATATGAGAAATTGAAATAATTTGAATATGCTGCAAATTGGTCATTAACTGTTTTCTTACCATAGTGGTTACCCAAGCTCGCTTTTAAAATAACACATTGCCGTATCGGATGATTCACATAACATGTTTCTTCACCATGCTTCAAATTTAATCTGCAGAGCTTCACCTTTATTGCTATGCCATATATCGATTAAATGTTAATGGCTCAAAGGCATGCATTGGAAGCTATTGCATCGGAGATTGCAATGGCAAATTGCCGATAAGAACATGTGCAATGAAATGAAGCGATCGCATCATTAAAGAAATATTATATCGGGGATCAGAGAATCAATTGCATCGTGCTTCTCATATTGCAAAATACACATTGTAGATTCAGAGAAGTGATGTGAACGTAAGAATGCGATGAAATGATTGCAATATCGGCGATGCGATGGAAGTCGTAGCTAATCGGAAATCGGCAAACTTTGGGTACCCGATGTAACACTATATTTTTTGCGATGCCGATATGCGATGAAGAGCGGACCCAATAACTTTTTATGATGGGATTTTAATAACATATCGGATCCGAGATATCGGCCATAAATAAAACTGCAAGGAAGCAATTGCGATATCGGCGATGCGATGGATGACGTAAATCGGCGATCGGCAATCTTAAGCACCCGATGTAACACAATATGATTGTTGCGATGCCGATATGCGATGAATGTCGTGGCTAATCGGCGATCGTGATCAACAATGTTATGCGCATGATTTAACAATTCTCAATATGCCGATATGTGATGAAGAGTGGACCCGATAATTTTATGTTGAAAATTTGATAACATATTGGATCCGAGACATCGGTCCTTTTAAAGTTATACTCCTACCATTATTGCGATTGAACGGACGCGATATTTTATGAATTTGATTTGAATTTCATATCGGGTTTGGAATTATGTGTTTATCGCAATATCGGTAAAGTCGATTATCGGAGATAGGCGATTCATGTTCATGGAAGTATACTTCACTTGGAAAGCTCCGATATGCGAAATGCAATATGACATATGAGTAAGATAATACATCGGAGGTCTCTAATGAACAATTTGTGATCAAAAGAAATGCTAAAAACTACTTCCGATGAAATCTTATGATGCGAATGGTCTTATGATATTCCTTGAAATTTCAATTGGGTTTTCTAAGTGAATAAAAGCAAAGTTAAAGGATATGCTTAAATTCTAATGCATCATATAAAATTTCCCTGAACCTGTTGCAAATTTGGAATGGGTTTACTGCTTTCTTTATGTTTTGAAAAGAAATAAAACCTGCAAATAAAATAGAACACGAATTAAAAATAAACTAAGGAAAAGAGAAACTAATAAGAGATGAGAATAAAGTTGTAAATGGGTACCTGAAAGGAATTTGTCTGTAAATTTTACCTGATAAATCTTCAAATTCTTCCTTTGATTAAAATCATCTCATTATTTATTTTAAATCTAAGTGTGCAATCAGCCTAAATGAAATCAATCATTCATGTTCATGGAATATAAAATTTACCAGAAATAAATATGAAACTATGCTTCCCTTTCGAAGTGAAGTAACAATTTATTACCTCTGCTCATTCCGAATTAATCTCGAGAAAAATCTGTATTGTCATAGTGACTGTTCAATAATACCTTTAGTAAATGAATATGATGCGTTTTACAGCATCAGATAATAAAGTAAAGGTTAAAATGAGATTAAGCCACTAATTGTAGAAAAATATCAAAACAGATTTAAATGTGTGCACTTGGCAAAATGGGCATCCTTAAGATCAGCTTTTGGCAAATTCCGAGGAATATAATATGAACTTCATATGATTGCCATGACAGATTAGATTGACTGATAATGATTGAATTAGAATTAGGCTTACGATAGTCAATCATACATCTCATAGGATAATGGGATCATGAAGCTTTTATATCCTCAAATTCTTACCATAGAAATTTCAAAAGAAAATCTTAGAAGGAAATCTCGAAATGAAGAAAAGTGGCTTTGAGGCAATCGATACCAAATGCAACTTTAATTGAATTTAATCAAGATATTATTCGAAATAGGCAGAGTAGAGGTATTGTTGTAAGAAATTTAAAAGAAAGCAAGAATTGAAATTTTCTGATAGGGAAAAATGTTTTCACTGAACATGTATGAGAATGGCTGATTGCTTTGTTTTATTTTTTATCTACAAAACTATTAAAAATAAATTATCTATACAAAACTAACTAACTAAATTAATTCTACTCCTATTCTAACCATATGCATGAGAATGACTATGTATAGTCATATTTCCAGTGTAGCCATTTTCTCATTTTAATTCCCGCGTTTATGTACAGTTCAAATGTTAGTAATAAAAATACAGATTTGACTAAACTAAGGAAAATAAATATGAAATCAGAATGTACAGTTATTGTTAGGAACATAATTAAAATTTCTCTTTCATGAAATTTCCTTTCTAATTGAATACCGATTGGATCATAGAAATCTGGATGGATTTCTATTAAAAATTGGGAAATATTCAAAGGAAGAGATAACAGGCCAGATTGTGAAGATGATCATTTAGATTCTTTGACCTGAAAAAATTTGTTAGTGTTATGTACAAATGTTAAATCATTGACAATTTTCCTTGAAGGAAAAATTTCCAAACAATTTTCAAATGAGTCAATGAAAAATGGATGGAAGTCTTTCAAATAAAATGACAATTTATTAATTGAATTGAATTGCTGGCCAGATTGCAAAAGTACATTCTCTTGTTGACATTGCCTTTGAAAAGATAGAAGCTTTTGATGAAACATTAACATTGATGTGAATTGGAATATTAATATCTTTTGATGCTGATGATTATAATATGAAACTTGAATTTCCCAATCGGGCAATGCATCAATTGAGTGTTTGATAGTAAGGTGTTCAATATGCCAACGAAGAGTGTGAAAATTTTGCAAAATAAAATCAGAAAATAAATCTAAGTTTAAATAAAATAATTGAGGAAATAAAAATAAAATGAAATCACTATTTGTATAACTAATGTTACAACATAATTGGGATTGTTTTGAAATGATTTCATTTTCACAAGGATTGGCCAAAATTATGGAATTTGAGTAATTTCGAATTCCAACTTGTGAAATAGAAAACGAATTATGATTATGAATAGGAATGGGAGTTTGATCCTGATATGAATCATAAATTGAAATGTTTTCTTGAATGGTGAAATTATGAAGATAATTTGCTGCTCTAAAATGAGGATTAGTTGGGATAATTCCTAAATTGAAGCGTTCCTCATTTTCAGATGTTATTTGAATTTTCTCATGAGGGTTCTCTTGAGAATAATAGAAATCAACATCCTCAATGTCAAGGTAATCATCATAAATGACCTCACAAGATTCTTTACAATTCCCTTCTATCTCATCCAATATATCGAAACAAGGAGGGACAAGAATTTCATATTCATTAATGACAAAAGAATGATCACTAATTGCTTCTCTATCTTGATAAAAGCTTAATGGTAATTCATTTAGATCAGCCTCTGTATTTTTTGAAATATCATTAATACCAAGAGGGGAAAAATGATCATCATTAAAAATATCAGGATAAAGGGAGAAATGTGAACCTGAAACAATGCATTTAAAACTGTCTCTGTTTGAGAACTCTTGTGCATTATGCTCATTGTAAATTTCAGATTGCAGATCATTCCTTTGCATACTCATGCTTTCTTGAAGAAGGCTGCTTTGCTGCTCTGATTTTGGCATTTTCTCATCATGGAGAAATTCAGAAATTTGTACAGCAGTTTGCATTTTATTTACTTTGATTACTGCTTGTACTTGCTGATTTGCGATTTGATTTTCCGAATTTACTTCAAAGTAGCTTTCAGATTTCAAGGCGGCTTTTTCTCAAAAATTGTTGTTGTTTTATTCTTGTATTTGAATGGAAATATTTTCCAAGCTTTGTGAAACCGCTTCATCGCCGTTTATTTGCACATTCGTGTTGGGATTCTCATTTATATTGGAAGGGGATGAAACAAAACTTGAACTAATTTCATATGGATTGGGAATGGGAGGAAGAGAACAAACATATTCAAACCAATCTAATGATTCTTCTTCCGTAGACTTATCTTTGTCTTTAAATCTTAAGCAATTCAAATGAAATCAACTATTAAAATCATTAACAGACTCATTTTCAAACCTTCGTAGATATTCAATTTCTTCACATACCTGTTCATAATCGTAGTCGCCAAATTTAGAAATGAAAATTGTGACAAATTGATCCCAGCTGTGGATTGAGGCAACTGGAAGAGTTTTGTAGCAGCTTCTGGCTTTTGTTGCAAATGTGAGAGTAAAAATCCTACATAAGATGCCTTCATCAATTCCTTGAAAATCGTAATTCGAAACATTTTGAAGAAATTGAAAGACATGGTTAAAAGCAGAAGAATTTCTCTTACCATTAAACTTTGCCTGACACAAGAGTCTTACCACTTCGGGTGGAGTGTTGGAAGATGAACGGCCATGGATACAACTCCAAATTGGAAGTTTAAGAGGAGCCATCGCAATAAATAAAATATTAAAATTGAAAAGACTCCAATAGAAAAAAAATCTCAGGCCCTCCTTCTAGCGCCAAAAATGTTGATGCCTCGAAAATCGCTGCAACAACATTGGGGGATAACCACCCGGTCCGGACCTTAAAAGCAACTCCTTTTCCGTTTGGTGTGGTGGCTTCGACTCTTCAACTAGGTCCAATTACCTTCTCCCTATTGCTACTGGTTTATAATGTATCTTTAACTACCAATAGACAGAGACATCAGATCACTTCTCCTTGCTGATCAGGCAAGAGAATGACCCTTAAGCTGATTTGGGTTCAGCCAAGCCACAACTAAAGTTTTGCCTCTTTGGGGAGAGGACTTAACAGAATGTATGATTTACTCTAAATGCAAGTTTATTCTATGATGCAAGCAAAAGAAACTAATCTAAATCCTATCTTAATTAGGTAGATATAGATCTAACCCAACTAAGAGCAAGATAATCAAAATATTAGGATTTAAATATGTCTTGTTTATAATGAATATCAAGTTAATGAAGTAGTTCAATTAACTGATATAATGGTTACCAAAACACATTCTATTGAGACCTCTTAACTGAAATAATAAACCAACAACAGTCAGGAAGTAGTTCACAAAAATGAATTGATTATCAAATCAATAAATCCAATAATTGAATAATGATATGTGGAAATAGTTCACAACACATTACCATTCAATAAATCGGTTTCATAAGACAGATTTCAGAGTAAGTAGTTACTCAAAAATGAGAAATTAATCCATAAAAAACAGAGATACATAATAACAAGATTGAAACAAATTACCCATATTGACAATAGTGCACTAACATGAATAAAATGACATATTCTTGTCACCATAAAATTAAAACTGATATTTGAAATAGTAGTATTAGAAATACCAATTTATTGCATCAATTTCTCTGTTCTTGGTCTCCAACAGCCTTTTACATTGCTTGAACTTCTGCCTTCAAAACTAGAGCCACAATAGTGCAAGCTTTGTTCTTCACACATAATTCAAGATACAAAAGGAAAATCCTCAATAATCCCCAGATTTGAGATTTTCTCTCCTCTCTCCTACAACTCTAAATTTCTATTACAGTAGTGCTTTTAGAAGCCTAAAATTGCAGAGGAGAGCAGCCACTTTTTTACATTCTGCAATCTCTTATTTATAATATTTGTGAAGAAATTTTGGAGAGGAGATTTTGTTGAAGAGAAATCTGCCTAATATAATTTTACTTGCTCCTAATTATGATCTTCAATTGCTGGAGCATTCTCATTTCTTGAAATCATTTTTTCCATATCTTTTCCACTGTTTTCCTGCAAAAGAAATCAAAATAAATTAAAATGTAATCAAAATATCATTTCTGGCAATTAAATAAACCCAATCAAATTCATTAAATAATAATTAAAACAAAATATAAGCTCTGTATTGATGCTTGGAATGGTTTGATTGGTAAATGATATTATTGACCAATGGATTTGCAATTAGAAGAGGCTTTGGACAAATGAAATTGAAGAAAATAACTCAGAAAATTGATTTTGTTTTCAAAATTCGGAGCCTGATCTTCTGCCTAATTTTTGACCCAATAAATGAGTAAATCTGTTGGTGAAACCTCTTCCAAAATGTTCTCCTTGATTTTATCTTTCCAATGAGCCGTCCTGGGCCTCATTTGGCCAAGTATAACTCAATCTATGAGCTTCCAAAGTTGAGGAGTCAAATCTGACATGAATCTGGAAATTCTGTTGGTGGGCTAAAAATCAGAATTTGAATTAAAAATCTAATTCTAAATTAGTTTCTAATTTAATTGTTAATCATTAATCTAACTAACTATTAGTAAACTATTTATTAATTTAACTAATTATAAATGAATTTAATCTAATTAAAAAAACTAATTAATCTAAATAATATTTAAATTTAAATTAATCAAATTAAGTAACTGTTATAAATAAATTAGATGAGTAATTAATTTAGATTTATTAATAAATATATATATTAATTAATTTTAAAATATTAAATATCTACTTTAATATATTATACTAATATATACCCACTTAACTCACACTTCACTCATACGTGAGTGATTTCAAAAACAAAAATTTAAAACGTATGATAAAAAAAACAAAATTCAAACCTTTTAATGATACTTGAGTTAATGGGTTATGCTCCATCGCATCGGCGAATCGGGAAGGAGGGGTGTCGACACTTTTAATACAATGCGAAATTCCGATGCGATATCGCATCGGGGGTGGCTTATGAAATTTTGAAATATGTTGCTAATCAAACTTGCGACTCGATATCGCATCGGGGTGGCTTATGGCTTTTAAAATATGTTGCGAACCAAACTTGTGATGCGATAAAAAATACCGACGCGATTAATTTTTCTTCTATATTTTAAATTTATTATTATTTTTAATTAAGTACTTATATTTTATATAATAATTAATTTAATTATTTTGAAATTTAATATATAAAATTAATGTTTTGTTTTGATTTTATTTTAATGAAATTTAGTTATGAAATTAATTAAACTACAGCCACTTGGAAAATAAATGAAAAATAAACCACAACCACTTGAATGTTTGGATTTTGGGATTAGGATTTGATTTGGAAATTGGAGTGAATTTCTTAAAATCATGATAATTAATAATTTGGCTGCATAACTAAAAATGAAAAATGTTAGTAAAAACTCGCTACAGGTTAATATTTAAAATGAATGCCTTATTGAACTAATTTATTTACAAAATGCAATATTGTACATTTTATGCAATTTAATCCAGGGTAGATAAATTATGAGACTTCAAAGGAGTGCCATTTTCAAACCAGTTGACCAAATGAGGCGAAACAAGCATCAATGGGAAGCTTATAAAAAATCGATTCTAACAAAGCGATCAAAACAAGAATCCAAAGAAAACTAAAATTAACAAAAGCGTAGGGCAATCAACTAAAATAAAAATCCAAAAAAGGTGCTTAGCCAAAATTTTTATAGAAATGGTCCCCATTATTTGAAGTGGACGCATCAATAATGGGGGGTGTTGTGTTTTTACCACAACACCTCCCAAATTCCTATACCAACTACAGTTTCGTCAGTTCTTGTACAACCGAGAGTTACAGTTGGGGAAATCAATATCCCTATAAGTTCCCAAGGTCCTCCATGAAGTGTACAATATGTGTCACCACCTATTCCACGGCCTGGGGGGAAACACCCACCTCCACCTTATAAACCTCCTATTTCGGGTGGACCTTATGTGAGTTCACCTCAAACTCAAGCTATCGGAGCTAGTCAAAATGTTGGTAGTGTACCTTATCCTAATGGATCATCAATTATATCTAGATCAGGCTAGATCCCATCTCAACATCCCTTTTTAGCTCAAACGCTCTACTAGCAACTGTACCCTCCGTATGGATCTCAGCAGCCTTAGAATCCACCCTTTGCTAAACAAGTAGGTCCCCAAATGCAGCCTGGTTCAAATCCTTCATTTGGGGCAGCTAGTCAAGCTAGAACTTATCAGTATCAACTTGGAACTCAACAGATTTCATAAGGAACTTTTCATCAACAACCTTATGTACAACAACAACCTTTCGTTCAACAAGGACCTTATGTACAACAAGGGCCTTACCAACAACTATTTCATCAGCAAGGGCAGCCCTTGTAGCAACAAAACCAACCTTTATATCAACAAGGTCAACCCTTGCAGCCACAAGGTCAACCCCTACAACAATAGGGCCAATAGTTGCAAAAACAAAAAATATAATCCATATGCCGCGCAAAAAGTTTATCGTCCTTATGGTTCTTAATGGCCTATGGTAGGTCAGTATCAACCTTACCCTGGTCAAAACCCACTTTTGTGGGGGAAGAATCCACCTTATGGTCAGGGTACCCCTCAGTGGGGGAAAATAAGGCTTGTTATGGTCAAAATCCACCACTTTGGGGGGAAAACCCATACCAGTAAGGATGGAATCTGCAAGTTAGGCCTTATCAAAGGCCTTCCATGCTTTTCAACCCACAATTGCCATTTTTAGCAACATTGGAACTGTCAGATGCGTCGAGGATCACTAATGATCCAATACTTCATTCACCTTATTGGCCTTCGGTTCCCACTAAGATTCATGGTGATTTCCCAAAGTTCAAAGGAAAGTCTAAAGAAGACCCCCAGGCCCACGCTATGACTTACCACTTATGGTGTTCATCCAATTCATGGGTTGATGACCCTGTTCATCTACATCTTTTTCAGCGGACCTTGACAGGTGTTGTCATGAAGTGGTACATCGAGTCACCTCAAGGTGGCTATCAGGATTTCAACTCTTTGACAATGGCCTTCCTTACTCACTTCCAATTACCGGTTCCTTATTGTATAACAAATGGTTATATCATCGTCTTTATTGATTATTTTACTAAATGGGCCAAGGCGATGCCCACGTGTGAAGCTAACATTAAAATTGCTGCTCAATTTCTTTTTAACCATGCCATAGCTCGATTTGGTGTCCCTCAAGCCATCATTACTGATCATGGATCTAATTTTCAGAACTACATGATGGCAATGCTTATTGCTCGGTTGGGTTTGTGTTACGAAAACTCAACCCCTTATTATCCACAGAGCAATGGCCAAGTTGAGGCAGTTAGCAAAGTCTTGGTTGCTATGCTTCAATGCACCATTGGGATGCATATATCGAATTTGAACCTTATGTTATTTTCGATTCTTTGGGCTTATCGAACTGCAGCTAAGACTGCCACTAGTTTCACACCCTTTCAGTTGGTGTATGGTCTAGAGGAAACTCTTCCAATTGAGTGTGAAATTCCTTCATTGAAACTAGCCGTCGAATTAATCCCAGATACCTCACTTGAAGAGGAACGTTTACGTTACCTCGAAAGGCTCAATGAAACCCACTGCTTCGTAATGTTAATAATTGAAGCCCAAAAAAAATGAGTTAAATCTCAATATGATAAAATTGTTTCTCCTCGTGTTTTTGCTGAAGGTGACTTGGTCTTTCTTTATGATCAAGCCAACGAAAAATTGGGAGCTGGGAAATTCGAACTTATGTGGCATGAGACTTACATTTTCAAGCGATTTCTACAAAAAGGTGACTATGAGTTAGTTGAATATGAAGGAAATTCTTTGGTTGAGCCCCAAAATGGGCTTTACCTGACGAAGTATTATGCGTTATTATCCATATAAATACTTTTGTACATTAGTGTGTGAATTCATTAATGTGAATTTTGATTTTTGGTATGGCTGTTTTCTTTGCAGACATATTCTCTCTGCTTACCTCATGTTCCACTCAGTTCGCAGATGTCATTAAACCGTTATGTTGGTTTTGCTGATGGTGCTTGTCATAACACACAAAGCTTATATTCCGCAGCTTGGACACACTTCGCTCCTAATGGCGAGTTGATAAACGGTATTTTCTTGGGATGAACAACTAATAATATTACCGTGTACAATGTAGTTATTGAACTGTTACCATAAGAAGTTTCTCTCGGAATCAGAAATTTGGTTGTTAAGCTAGATTCACAACTCGTTATACTAAAATTAAATGGTCATTAGTCAATAAGAAACCCACAAATTTTACGCATGTATTTACATGTTCGATTACTGGAAAGAAACTTTGATTATATTACATATCAACACATTCCACGAAATTTGAATACATTAATAGATGCATTGGAAAATTATGTTTTAGATAGACATTTGCATCACATGTAAAAAAAAAACCAAGCACATCATCATAATATATGAACACATAAGTAGAAACACACACACACACACACACACACACACACACACACACATATATATATATATATATCGAGTCTGTCAAAGTTTTTTATATCAAAATATCAAAAAATATGGTGTTCCGAGACACATGGGTTTAAAATGCCACAATAATGCAGAAAATATGTTATCTTCCCACATGATCCTCATGATAATATGAGATGACTCTAATCCCTCAGCCTAGCAACTGACGAAGTCTCGTGGATACTCCCACAGTGTGCCTTTGGTACCACAGCGACATGTCATCTATAGTGGCGTATTCTGGGATACCTTGAGTAAGGGTTTCCAGGTTTAACTCCAGCTCTACTATAGGGTCTGCTCCTTCCTTGAATGGAGTTTCTTCCTCTATATAGAGTGCTACTTGCCGAGCTATCAAAGACATTCCAGGAGGTATTTCCAATCCCACATCTGCAAAATTATAATAAGAACTCTCAAATACACTTCACAAAAAAAAAATCATAAAACTTGAAAATTTTCATAAAACAAGTTTTTACCTGCATCGGTCCATTGTGTACCAGGTGGTAGAGGAAGATCTGGGTCTCCTTTGAAGTTTGTGCCTACATATGCAAAGTCATCCACTATGATCAGTTTTTGGCATAACCAACCAAATAACGCTGGAGGGAAATGCACCCGTTGACCTCCTCTGACACGAGGCATAATCTCACCCCATCTGAGCAACCTCAGATCTCTCAGGGCTAGATCATTCACCTCTATCCACTAGTAATGAAAAAGAGGCACATGCTCTAAGCAAAATGTGACAAAGATCGATCCGTACCCAAACTGCTTCAAACTTCATGTTTTTCACTTAGTTAATTGGTTTTTCATATTAGCCAACAATCCTTTGCACTAATTAAACATTGTTGGGGTAAGAAAATCCACTACGCACTAGAATTGAGATGTCGTTGCCTCATGCAACACTTAGGCCCCAACTACACGGGCCATGGTGTGTAGAATAGTCCTCAATGGGTTGGTGATGGTTTTTATATCAACCTTTCCATTCGTGGTTTTCTCCGCATCTAGGAATTGTCTTCTCATGAGCATGCTAATGCTTTCACCTCCAATACGAGCTTTAGAAAGTTGGATCCTCTCCCCTCTCCTAGATAGTCCAGTGGTGAAATAAATTTCTGATATCTCTATTTCAACCTCTTGATCTCCAATAATGCAAATCTCATGATTGACGTCCCATAGTCCTATGAGATACTATAGTAACTCATTTTGAGCTCTAAGTCTCGGGGTCCGAAAGAACTTGAGTAATCCATAATCCCTCAAAGCGCTAATGCATTCTTCGCTTTGAGAAGCTTGGTGATCTTCCGTCTCATGGCCTCTCTCTTTCCATTCAATGGCCATATTAATTGAAAACTCATGCAAACAACCCCTAAATAACATTTAGAAGTATTTCAATGGATTAAAACTCTGGAAAATTTGATTAAAATATAGATTTTTTCATTATATTTTTTACGCTATGCCCAACATGACTGTCTTGATTGTTTTCACGCTGGTAGTGCAATGAATTTTTGGGCTATGGGGCGATCAACATGGATCTAATGACCAAACTCGCGCTGATTCCCCCCGATATAAAAACAAACAACCTCTTCCTAATTAGTTAAAATTTCTATGAAATGGCATGAAAAGTATATTAAAAAAAAGAGAAAAGATGGAGCTCTTACCTGCAATAGATGGTTCACGAAATGGTGTCCTAGATCTTCCACACCGCTTGCAAAAGAGGATAAAATGCACTCTCCAAATTACCCAAGGTGTAATGGTAATTTTTTCTTACTTTTTGTTTATTTATAAGTTTTCAAACACATTTTTACCAATATTTTATTATTTTTCTCGAGATCAGTTATGTGTGGTTATCTTTGTGCAGTTACAGGGTCTTTTCGTGGTAACAATGATAATTCTTGACCAATACAACGAGTTTTATTTTATCTTTTTTTTTCAGACTCATTAAAAAATAAACAAAAAAGGAGCCCCCTAGAGTCATCTTTAAGCTCTTTTCTAAATCTCGAAAAATGAAAAGATCACCAAGTACTTGTATTTTCGAACTCGTTAAATTAAATGAATTGATGTTGTCTTAGTATAAATTTACCCCTTTTTTGGGCTAGGATTGACTATTTACGAAAAATGAACACCTTGATTTACTTGGTTAAGAGGTTCTCTCGAATATTGTTTTCTACCTTTTTGGGTTCGAGAGACAAATTACGAAAATGGAACTAATGGATTTTTCTTTTTTGTCTCTTTTTCAAACTCTCTAAATATGAAAAAGACACCAAGTTACTCTTTCGTCAGACTCATAAAAATTAAATGATGAAAGACTTGTCACCATGATGAGACCAAGTTTCTCCTTCCTAGGACTTATAAAACTACCTAGGATGGATTCATTTGAAGAATGAGCTTATATGGCAAGCATATCCTATCCCCTTCAAGCTTGTGATTAAAAATCATTGGGGTACTCACTAGAAATAGTGGGGAAAAAGTGAAAGTGAAACATCTCTTGTATAAGCAGCATGTCACTCATTTGTTTCTTGTGTTGGGTTTGGAAATCCTCACTTTGTCACTTGCCTTCGGGGTTTGGGTAATCCATTTTTCCTCTCATCTGACTATTCCACTTTCTTATCATGACCCTTGGTCCTATGTTGAGTCAAACGTTGCATGATTCCTGTAGGTTTTAACCTCGTACAGAAATTACCTGCATACGAATTCTAAAACACAGAAAATAAACAATGCGAGAGCATAACACATAAAAACACATATACACAGAGATTTTCCCCTAGATCCAAAACTAAGATTACCAGCTTGATTTTTCATTATGTTCCTTTCAATGTTACAATACATATTTATACATGTCGAAGCATCCAATACCATGGACCGAAAACATCGCGTCCAAAACCATGCTGTGAAAAATCATGCAACAAAACCATATGCAGGTCTGCCCAACATAATATAGGGTCCAAAAAAATTTCCCCAAGGCATTTGCCCAACCCCCCTCAAACCCCTGTTATCCCCCCCTCCACCACCCGTTGCGTAATCGGTGCAATGAGGGGGGGCTCTGCCCCCCTCTAATCCCCAGTTAACTACATCGGCTAGTCATGGAAAGAATATAACACAACCCAACATTATCCCACTTGTTGTTTTCTTTCCACAAGGGGCCACATGAGAGCTTAATCATTTATTAAACCCTAAAATGCCCATTATTTCTTGACACCATGAGAAATTCTTAGAGATCACAAATTTTGTCAATGTATTTGCAATATTCTTCAAAGTGTTCACCTTTACTAGCAACAACTTTTTGTCTTATATCATATCCCTCACAAAGTGATACTGAACATCAATGTGCTTTGTCTTTGAATGGTAAGTAGGATTCTTTGCTAAGAAAAATGCACTTTGGCTGTCACAGTCTATCCTTATAGCTCCCTGTACTAACCCCATACTTGAACACAATCTTTGAAACCAAACTAATTCCTTGCTTGCTGTTGGCCTTAGTTTTGGTCTTATTTTGCTCTAAGAAACTTAATAATCCATCTATTTATCATCCATTTTCACTTCATTAATTCCATTTTGATGTATATTTGACATCCATTCAGGTATTTAATTTTAATTTGTCAATTTCTAAAGTTTTTACGAAAGTTTGATTTTAAGTGAAAATTTGGCAGATTTAGAAATTCCTGTAATCACTCTATGGTTGATGTGGTTGCAAGAAACTTGGGCACGAATTGAATACATGAATGGAAAGCTTGGGAAATAGGACTAAGCCACCTATGCTTAGTTTGAACAGAACAAGCTTTATTAGGCCCATTTGGTGCTAGTCAATCATGACTAGTCATTCAGAAATCCCATAGAAATAGGGTAGTTTTGAGATTTTATGGGATTGGTCATATTTCTTGGGATGAGAGTAGTGAATTCGACTCGGATAGATGGATTAGAGTAGATGGGTTTTTTAGAGTGAATATAGATCAGTTTGTTTCATGAGACTTCTTATTTAAGAGCCACAACTTTGATGGCTTATGTATTGACTTATTATACTTTTATGCTGTGACACTTTTGGATTGAGGAGTTAATTTGAAGACTTGTGCTATTATTATTTTGCTGCTCAATGATATGGATGTGTAATTTATTTGAGCTTCTGATATCACTTCTCAAGTGTGCAAGGCAAGGGTGGAGGGCCCCCACTCCAAGCTAAGTACACTTCCTTGTTAACTAGTTTTATTTCTTGTAATCTGTTTATTGTAGAGCTGGTTTTTCAAAAGCTTTATTTCAGATTGCTTTATGGTTCATGCATGGTGATTTATTGCATTATTTCTTAGCTTATTCATCACTTTATTAAGTTGGAGAAAAACAAGTGTTCAAGTTGAGCATCTCTTCTACTAAAATGATGAATTAAAACTAGTTTCTTCGGTTTGCATGCAAGTAGTTTCTTATTGTGATTTTGGTATTGAGATGAATAAATTATGATGAAATACTTTGTGTTTCTTAAGTTAAGAGCTTCTTTCATTAACAATTTATCCATCTTAAGTTCTTGGTTTTAACCTCTGATTCATTAAGTGGTAGTTGAGGCAAAGGTGGACTTCTTGAGTCAAGAACCATCTCAATATTTTTCCTCTGCTTTAAACTAATTGAATTAGAGTTGTAGGATGTATTGCTTTAAGATTTTGAATAACTTATCTTTCAACGTTTGATTATATCATATCTTCACATATAGTGAACTTACCTCAAAGCATAAACAACCCGGATTGATAAGAAATAATTGTGTTAATTTAGGTACACAAATTAGCTCAACATTTTGGCGCCGTTGCCGGGGAGGCAAATATCGGCATAGTCAATAGAGAGATAAAATCCAAAAAAAAAAAAAATATTAGTTACATTCCTTTTTTTTATTTATGTTTCTTTATGCCTAGATTTAGAGATCCTCAAGGTAGATTTATTAAAAACCCCCCACAAGTAGAGATAGGATCATAAAACACCCTAGTTACTGGTAATCTAATAATTGAGGAATTGGAAGAAAAAAAAAGAATTGGCCAAAGATTAACTTTGATTGAGAGGAAAACTTTGTTAGCTTGGGAAGCAAAACAAAAACAACGATCAACTTCAGGAAAACAAAAGGAAATTATGAAAGGAAAACCACATGTTTTTCCATCTATAAGTCAACTTGTCTTTGAACAACCTGAATCTTCACCTAAAATTGAAACAACTAAATCAATGGCGGAAGAAGGACATGGATCTGTTATCTTCACTCCTGAACAACGAATTGAGTATGAAAGACAACAAAGGGAATGGAGAAGGAAAAGAGAGGAGGAGGAAAAACAAGAAAATGATAGGAAGATGGAAAATGATCGGAAAAGACAAGAAGATGGTAATGATCATGAGGCTACCTTTGGCTTTCCAATAGTAGACACAAGTGCAATATTAGGAGAAGAAGTGAATGAAAAATATTCCACCTTCTATATTGCCAAATTTTTATGGAATGTCCACGAAAGATCTCGATGCTTTTATGTTCGAATTTGATATTCTATGTAGAACATATGGATACACTGATGACATTCATAAACTTCGTCTTTTTTGTGAAACATTGAAAGCATCAGCTTTAAAATGGTTCATGGGTTTAGGAGAACAAACAATCAATTCGTGGGATGACATGAGATCAGTCTTCCTTAAAAAATATCAAGCTTATTGTAGATCTAGAGATTCAAGGAAGATGTTTTCAGAATGACACAACAAGAAGATGAAAGTTTAGAGGAATATTTGGAAAGATTTGCATATAATCTACAAAAATCTAAACAACACTCTTTAAATCAGGACACCATTCGAACAATCTTTCTCAAGGGTGTAAGGGATGAATACCTTGACATTTTGAATGTAATGGGTAAAGGAGACATTTCAAACTTGCCATTCGAAGAAATTTTTGAGTTATGTCAAAAATATTCTAGAGGAAGATCAAAAACTGGAAAACGAGAAGTAAGTTCAAAAGCAGCAGAGTCAGCTGCAGGAGGGATCACAAGAGCTGAAATAGGGAGCTTATTGGAAAACTTCAAAACAGACCTCTTAAGTACATTAGGAACACAAGTGGATGTTCTTAAAGCAAACAAGAAGAAAGAAGAACAAGAACAAGCTTTAGCAATCTTTTGTTCCAAATGTAGAAGAAACATCCATTGTGAGAATGCCCTTTGGATAGTATTCAGGTATGTGGTCTTTGTACAGAAAATCATTCCACAGAAAACCGTCTAAGATTGAAAGAATTACAAATAAACTAAATGGAAGAAGTGCCAGGAATAGAAGGTTTTTATTATGTAGCACCACAAAGACCATGGCAACCAAGGATGCCTCAACAAAATCCACAACAATTCCCTCAACAAAATTACCTCTATCCACCTCAAAATATTTGGACTCCTCCAATGCCATGGAAATCTTGGCCTCCACAACAATATCCACAACAACCTTCACAAGGTTGGAGAGGATATGGTTATGGAAACCAACCACCTCAACAGTATCAACAACATTACCAACAACAATACCAACAACCATTTCCATATCCACAATTTCCACAATCCAAGCCATTTCCGCAACAAAATTCTGCATATCCACCATCCATGCCATTTCAACAGCATAATCCAGCACCATTGTTGACTCAACCACAACAGTTACAACCACCCTTAAACCAACCCAGACCAACTCAATTACCAGCCCAACCAGTGGCAAATCCAAATAACAAAGTGGACAAGTCTGCATACACTGTAGAGGAAGCAACATATTTCCCGACATATTCTGTTCTTCCTCTAAATGATGTCCATTTAAGGTCTGGCAAGGTGCTTAAAAAGGATTCTCCGCCAATTGTAGAAGAACCAACTGAACAAGGAGAATCATCTGAAACATCACAAACTGAAATACAAATTCAGAAAGGAAAAACGGTTACAACTCAAACACCACCTTATCTTGAAAGGTTATTGGAACAACAAAAAGAAATAACTCTTCCTGAATTTGATATTTTAGATGAGTTAAAAAATGCTTATGTAAAAATTCCTTTGTTGAAGGCAATTAAAGAAATACCAATATATGCTAAAACAATAAAAGAATTATGCATTAAGAAATCAGGGAAAAAGAAGAAGGATCCCACTACAATCCAAGTCATTGGTAAACTAGCAAGCCTCATGTCTACGCAAACTATTGTAGAGAAATATATTGATCCTGGTATCCCATGGTTACTATATAAATAAATAATTTCTCAGTACCAAACACATTAATAGACTTGGGAGCAGCTATAAATGTAATGACAATGGAGACATTGAAAACTCTGCATTTAAACAACATTAGATCAACTTCTACAATTTTAGAACTAGCAAACAGATCTAAAGTTGTTCCGGAAGGGATATTAGAAGATATCATAGTCTCTTTGGATTCATGGGAGTATCCTGTTGACTTCCTTATCTTGCAACCAAAAAAAAATTTGGGAGGACATCCTCTAATCTTAGGCAGACCATGGTTAGCTACCGTTGATGCCTTCATAGGATGTAGATTAGGAAACATGATTATTTCACATGGAGATGAGAGGAAACATATTGCTCTTTATTCACCTGCACAATCAACTTCTTTAGAATCAGTACTTGAAACTCAAGAAAAACAAAAAACTAAATCAGTTTGAAGTATAAATCAATTCTTTGACTTTAGAGAAGAGGAAGAGAATGAAGACTTAATGGATCTTTTCATTTCGGAACCAAGTATTTCAGAGCAGCTTAGAGAAGTCCAATATGAAGTTGCAAGTGACCTTTTGAATCAGTGTTTTTAGGAAACTTGTATTGTTCAAACTTTGCGGAATTTTTTATAGACATCTTTCCTGTAAACACAATTTCCAATCCAACAATAAAAACAATTGAAGTATATCCTGGAAAACATTTAAACATTGGAAACCAGTTGCAATCAACACAAGAACAAGAGGTAATTGCATTACTAAAAAAATACTCAAAAGCATTTGCCTGGGATTATACTGATATGCAAGGAATCCATCCTAGAACATGTATCCACAACATCTATAAAGATGATCAACTTAAACCTGTAAGACAACCTCAAAGACGAATGAATCCTATGATGAAAGAAATAGTGAAAGAGGAACTGCAAAAATTGTTAAATGTTGGATTCATCTATCCTATTTCAGATAGTCAATGGGTTTCGCCACTGGTTATTGTACCAAAGAAAAATGGAAAGTGGAGGGTATGTGTAGACTATCGGGAATTAAACAAAGCCACATTAAAAGATCATTTTCCTCTACCATTCATTGACCAGGTGTTAGACTCTTTAGCTGGAAAGACATTTTTCTCTTTCTTGGATGGGTTTAGCGGATACAACTAGATTAGAATAGCAACAGAAGACCAAGACAAGACAAAATTTACTTGCCCATGGGGAACCTATGCATATAATGTTTTTCCATTTGGTTTATGCAATGCATCTGCAACTTTTCAAAGAGCAATGCTTGCAATATTTGCTGATTTAGTCCATGAATGTCTAGAGGTTTACATGGATGACTTCACAGTTTATGGAAACACATATAATGATTGCCTCAACAATCTTGAGAAAGTCTTGAAAAGATGTATAGAAACAAATTTGTCATTGAGCAACGAAAAATGCTATATGATGTTGACAGAAGGTATAGTTCTGGGACACCATATTTCCGCTTCAGGAATTAAGGTGGATCTAGCCAAAATCCAAGTCCTAGTTAACCTAATGCCACCTACAACACAAAAGGAGGTAAGAAGTTTTTTGGGCTATGCAGGCTACTATAGATGATTCATTGAAAACTTTAGTAAAATAGCCCAACCTCTGTTCAAACTATTAGCAAGAGATGTTGAATTTCAATGGACAAATAGTTGTCAAAATGCATTTCAAATTTTAAAAGAAAAATTGTTAGTGGCACCCATTCTCCATGGGCCAAACTGGTCTTTGCCATTTCATATTTCCATTGATGCATCAGATACTGCGATAGGTGCCTCTCTTGGGCAGAAAGAGTACTTTTTCAATTATGCAATATACTTTATAAGTAAGAATCTAACACCTGCAGAATTGAACTACACAGTCACATAGAAAGAAATGTTAGCCATCATACATGCAGTAAATAAATTCAGACACTATATAACAGGATATCAAGTTTTCATTCATACAGATCATTCAACAATCAAATACTTGATGAATAAACCCATCACCAATGGAAGAATAACAAGATGGTTACTGTTATTGCAAGAATTTAATATCACAATACAAGACTGACCAGGCAAAGAAAATCAAGTGGCTGACTTTTTGTCTCGCATACAATCACCTAACGACCCAAATCCAGTTGTAGACAACTTTCCAGACGAACATCTGTTTGCCATAACAGTAAAAACACCATGGTTTGCACACATTGCAAATTATTTATCTTCTGGAAAATTTCCAACTCAATTCACTAACAAGCAAAGAAAGAAAATTGTTAGAGAAAGTTCTAGGTATAGTTGGGTAAATGGTGATTTACTTTATACTGGTTCAGGTCTAATGATTAGAAAATGTGTGCGAGAAGATGAAATATTAGACATTCTGAGAGCATGTCATGATGAACCATGTGGTGGTCATTTTGTAGACAAACGAACATCATATAAGGTGCTGCAATTGGGCTATTACTGGCCATCCAGCTTCAGAGACTCTAAGGCATATGTCAAGCAATGTGACAGTTTCCAAAGAACAGGGAGACCAATCACATCAGATGAGATGCCGCTCAAGCCACAGGTCCTCATAGAACCATTTGAGCAATGGGAACTTGACTTTGTTGGACCTATTAATCCACCATCAAATGGAAAGAGGTACATCCTAATATGCATAGACTATGTAACCAAATGGGCGGAGGCCAAAGTAGTGAGTAGAGCAACAGAAGATACCATGGTCACCTTCCTCTTTGAAGAAATCTTTGTAAGATACAGAGAACCTAGACAGATTGTAACAGATCAAGGAACACAATTTACATCAAAGCTGGTATGGGATCTAACAGAGAAATACAAGATCAAACACAGAAAGTCTACACCATATCACCCTCAAGCAAATGGTCAGGTGGAATCAACAAATAAAGTCCTAGAAAATATCATGACTAAAACAGTACAGCTGAACAGACGAGATTGGTCTGAAAAGTTAAAGGATGCACTATGGGCCTACAGAATCACATGGAAGAACATAACTGGTTTTAGTCCATATCAGTTGGTCTATGGCAAAGAGGCCTTATTGCCTGTAGAATTTCATATACAAACATACAGACTAGCAGCTAAACTAGGACTGGACCTGACTGAAGCACAAAAATAGTGGATTATGGAATTGAACCAATTGGATGAGCATCATCAACAAACTATAGAACATACCACATTGGTGCAACAATAAAGAATGAAGTGGCACAACAGATATATCAAAACAAAGACATTTTACAAGGGAGACTGGGCCTTACTTTTTGACTCCAAATTCAAAGACTTCAAAGCAAAGTTTATGACACACTGGCTAGGCCCATATGAAATTGAAGAAATCTTTCATAATGGAGCAGTAAAGATCAAGACAATTGACCAGGACTCCACCTCATTTGTAGTGAATGGACATAGGCTCAAAGTTTATAATAGGCCTATCAGTAAGGAAGCATTTATGAAACAACTGGTAGAGGATACAGAACTAGAAATTATGGCACACTAGGCTCACCCATCTTCCAGTTTTGTAGATGAATAAAAAATAAAAATAAATAAAAATAAAATAATAATAATAATAATAATAATAATAATAATAACAAAAAAAACATATCGAAAGTAATAATTTGTTTGCTAGTGAAAACCAGGAAACTGGCAC
Organism: Pinus taeda; assembly: GCA_000404065.3. Lineage (NCBI taxonomy): Eukaryota > Viridiplantae > Streptophyta > Pinopsida > Pinales > Pinaceae > Pinus > Pinus taeda. The sequence goes on along the minus strand of APFE030883842.1, from coordinate 56,562 downwards.
CAAGAAAACACGAATTCATAGGGGAAAACCAGGGCAACTTGGACTCTATGAATTCTATATTCTTGTTCTACTGTTCTCAAATAATTTCAATGCAGGAAACTCTCCACACACAACTGACTTGAGGACAAGTTAAATCTTCAGCAAGAGGGAGCATTGCATCATAACTTTAGCTGGAAAGCTGAAGTATCGATAGAACTTGTATTGTCAACATAGGGACCTGAACCGAGAAATCATTACAGAGGGACCTGAAGAGACCTGTCAATGGGAAAACAACATGTACATATTCCATAAGCATTGCAGAGGGACATGAGTCAAGACATTATTACAGAGGGACCTGAAAAATTCAAGAATCAGAGCATGAAGAACAAGGAGCAACAATAAAGTTTACTTTTTAATCCATCTACAACATTTGATCAATTTATTTCATTCCACCTGTACAGACATCATCCAAGGGAGTATATGTATAGTCATTTTGTGCTTGAAATTCAATTTTTTTTTAGAAATTTTTAGTCTTTGATTAAGTTGAAGTTAGTACTTGCGGATATTCATTATCATTTCATATCCTATAGTCTTTATAACCCCTATACATCATACTCCATTTCATCCATACACATCCCCTATACATATTCCCTATAACCCCTATACATATTCCCTATAACCCTAGGTATTTTTCTTTAGAAGCATAAAGACCAAGCTAGGACAACTTTTTCAACCTGCACATACAACTCAAGCATTAGTAATGGTGATGATTTTAAACATGACCTAAGATGGTCATTTTAAAATCCTAAAGATGTGCATATAAGCCAAAACAAATCATGTGCTATATAAAATTCATATATATATTTTATGCGCTATAGTTAAAATGGGTATGCGCTATAGTTAAAATGGGTATGCGCTATGAGCTATAAGGAATAAACATGCATATGATTAACGTGCATATAAGGAGGCGCACATACAAATGAAAAGGCAAACCTAAGCGCATATAGTGATTAAAGGTAATCAAAGTGCATATATATATGGTACAAGGAGAAGCCACGTGCATAAATTATAAGGTTAAGGCACATAAGGTAAGGTATAAGGAGAAGGCCGTGTGCAAAGGTTGGTGTAAAGTGATTGCATAAATGGTAGTGGAATCAGCCTATGGATCAATGATTAATCAAATGATAACTGCACGCGGTTCTAACTCATTGCATGAGGAGTATTGTTATAACGCACGACAGCGACAATGATGTTATAGGCAGCCATAGGTATGAAATGAAAACACACGACATCCACAACACGACAAACCAGGCCAGCACACGAGTACGAGGTAGACACTGTGGCGTGGTAACCATTTTCTATTGGGTTGTGTGTGGTGCAGGAGTTATGCGCATACAAACAATTTCAAACAATGATTCGGCCACCCTCATGACACAGTCGGGCGACTGGTCAACAGGACACCCACACCTCTCCAGCGCCAATGAACAACGTGCACAGTACACCATGAAACGGTCATAAAATGACCAACGGTTCTTGCACTGTTCAACCTTATTCCTCATTGCCAAAAAGCTCAGAGTGATGGTGTTTGGAGCTGTGAGATAGTAAAAGGAGATTGAAGTGGGCTTGGAACGATATAAGAAGGGAAATTTCCCGAATTAAACGCCAAACGATCATTGAGTTCTCGGGATCCATTCAGGTATGTTAAACATACATGGTGAGCGAGAACAAATAGGAAAGATAAAGCTTGCATTACAATTTTATTAACAATAGATATACATTTATAGTACAATATGGTGACCGTTGGGATTCACATCCCAAGGTCGCTTGGACTGCTTAGTCTCTTTAGCTTCCACACTAACCCATTTAGGATTAGGTGTCCAACATTCCCCCCCTTAATCCGAAGGGTTATGTATGAGTCCAAGAAGAGAGCTGAAATACAAAATGTGCAAAAATGCATGGAGCACTAGGCTGAATGTGCTCTCTGAAATGTTGGTATAAAAGGCGGTGGTTTAAGGATGGCCACCAACACTGGAACGCTTAGTGCAGTTCCCGGAACTCTTCCAAAACTGGCAAGAAGCTGGAGTCTTCTGCTAGAGGAAGTGATCCTATTGTTTTAAAGAGGGAAACCTTCAACCATAAAGGGAGGTCTCACCCCGCATAAAAGGTAAAACTTCAACTTAAAAAGGGAAGTCTCAACCTGTGATGGTTTAAGGATGACCAACAACTCTGGAATGCTTAATGCAATTCCTGGAACTCTTCCAAAACTGGCAAGA